>JAODTR010017697.1:0-10353 GCA_025399935.1 Amblyopsis rosae
TCCCTTGCTGAAGCTGCTGCCCCCGCGACCCGACTCCGGATAAGCGGGAGAAGATGGATGGATGGATGGATAGAACACGTGCATTTGTATCCACCCCCCAAAATCATTAAAGTTAGAGTTTAGTAGCACTGTGGACTGCCCAAAAAGTTTGGCGTAGCCTATTTCATGCGTTTCAAACTGCTCGATGGTGCTAGCCGTAGCCTACCCACTGAAAATACGTTTTGCACTGTTTGGATATTTTAATGTGATCTGGGAAACGTGAGAATGGTCGGCGGAACTCATTGCGCACCCCCAGCCATGCGGCTCACAACCTTATTACGGCATATTTGGCGCTGGTGCACAGCTGAAACACAACCAGGGTTCTACTGTAGGCCGACAACGGCCAACAGACAGTGATTTCCACTGTCACAGGCTAGCCTAGATTTAAAGTCCAAGGCTTTTGTTTGCCAGCATAATTTAGAATACTCAAACAACAACTCAAACATAAGTACAATTCTACCAGAAGGTACTTCTGGTACTATGATACATAATGATTGTTGTGATTGGCTGCATTGGACAGTAACTGAGCACATTTCAGCTAATAGGTTTAGCCTATACACAGTATGTCATTGCATACACACAGCATCTCAAAGTATGTCCATTAGTGCTCTCCAAGTCAACTCAGTATAGTATGGCATCACTGGCTGTCCCAATGGCCCCACAGTATCTATACAGCCAAGATAACAAAGTAATCCCTAATGCAGGCTGGTTTATAGCCTTCCCGCCAACATTATGTGCTAATCTAGGCAATGCAGCCATGTTAACTGACAAAAAGCACTAACACAAGAAATACTTTCTTATAGTGACTTATTCCCAGACCCAGACAGGATGAGGGGAGCACAGGAAAAAGCCCTTGTGTCCTCCTCAATCAAGGGCATCTTTTTCCATGCGTCTCTGAAGTAGACAAAGCGCTGGCACTATCAATTGTCTGTCTCTGTCTTTCAAGCACCTATGTCATCTTCGCCTTGGTGGGGATGGGGAAAGATTCTGAAGAGACACAAACGCATAAAGATGAAGCTATAACTCACCGTACCTAACCAACACAGTTGGTCAGCCATCATAGGAGTTTTCCCCATCTTAAAAGCAGAAAAGCAGAGTGATAAATATAAACTGTTGCTGGACTGCAGCCCTCTGACTCTTGCTTGCCTAAACATTTATGACCAAAGAGCACTCTGATTTACGTGTTGTAGTTTAATGTAGTTGACAGCCTTCCAACTCTCATAGGCAATATGCTTCTTGTGACTAATCTAAAGCATCAGCATATTACTAATGTTGCATCATCTGGCAGAGAGAATATACTTGTTCCAAAACATCAAGCCATATTTTTATTCAAAGTTACACAGACCTCATTTGGCCAATCAATGTGATACTCCTATGCTATGGGATATATTAATGGGGAATTTATGCTATGCTCCAACAAGGAGAAAATATTAAGGTCAGGAATTATGGCAGATTTATTTATTTAAGACAAAACCTTGCCCATGAAAACTCTGGTATACAAACATCAAAACAATAGGCTTAATACTTCTAAGCATAGTACAAAGTAATGAATATATTAATAAAAATGTCCTAATCTCAATACATCCACTCCACAATAACAGCCTCTGTCGTATATAGTGTGCATGTGTGCGTGTGTGTGTGTGTGTGTGCAGTAAAACTCAAGGTCATGGAAGCAAAAAGCAGACGTGTTAGTCTATTAATCAAATAACCACCTCACAACCTTTTATATTATAGATAGAAATGGCAGAATTTGCCTTACCAATGTAAAAATCAGTAAAGAATGAGAAGCACCCTAAGTAAATAAGCACACAGAGCTACTGTCAAAGCCACAGCATTGACAGATAAGGCAACCGCTTCACTCAAATCCTTTTACTTTTATCTATACTAAATTTAAACAACTTATCTGACACTATACTCCAACAGCCAAGAACAAATATTTGGTTTTAGATAAGAGAGGCCTGTAATTGTGTGCTTAGCTTATACTTTACAATCCATAATCTTACCTTGGTTAGATTTTGATATCTACCTTGGATATGTTTTATCTACCTACCAGCAGAGTAATATTTACAGTCCTGAGTTTTTCAACAAGCATTTTATTTACAATTTCAATCAGACAGCAGCTTGGTTGCTTTCAGAATAATGACAAAACGGTGATTTCTATAGTGATATGACACTGATCCAAATTAGATGCCATGCATGCTCGTGTTGTACAAACACATCAATTGTGCCCATAAAGTCCTGTATGCAGCCAGTCTCACAAAACACACCTTTGAAGGAAGTCTCCATGCATAAACATTGACAGCCTTGTCAGGAATGTCATGGTTTAATACCAGTAAATAAATAGGCATTTTGAATGTGAGGAATCATGCCAGTGTACTGATGGATGGATGTAAAGACACCATAAAGTATAATTCATGTTTGATGTACCAGTAATCACAAATAATAATCATGGCTCACCCCTTGATTAGGGGTTGAGCAATATAGTGGTACCGCAAGGAAGCTTCATAAAGATCAAGCAGCCATAGTTTAGTAAGCACAGGCTACAGTAGAGGCAATTTGGTTTATCATCTTATCAACTGCAAAGCCCTCATGAGACCAGTAAAGTGTGGATATGAGTCATTATTGTAGTAAGTAGCTGCAATAGAGCCTCTTCTTATCACCATTATGTGAAGACTCAAAACCGTTAAGTCTGGATATGTTCATTTGCAAGAGTACATGGGAGACTACTTCAAGACCACCCCATGATACAGCATCTCAAATGACATGACAGAGATGTCCTCAAATAAATTATCATTCTTCATGGAGCTGGTCAGACTCAGTCAGCAGTTTATGAGCCTGTCGACACAAGATCCACAGCTCGACCCAAAACCACGTCCTCTCACGTTGACAGCGGTGGAATTTTACCAATATAGAATATTACAGTGACCAACCGTTTATGTTGTTCAAAGGGACTTACCCTGCTGTGCAATAACATTCCATGGTATTGTTGTTGTTCGTTCTTCACATGTCAAGATGTGAATTGCCTGATTGACCAGTGAGCTCAATTTACCCCTGACAAATTATTTTTGTAGCTCTCAAACACATATTGTAATCCTTTCTGTACTGGTAGGCTATTATACTTCTGAGCTATTTCAGAACAATACATTTGCTATAATTTCCTTTGGAATATCTCTCACCCTACATTTACACTGATAGGCAACAAGATATATTAATAACATGGCAGTGAAATAGTTTGGCATAGTTACCGTGACAAAGGGAAGACAAGTCTGCTGCCTAAACATAGATTGGATTATTTTATCATGCTTTGCAGCACATTGGTCAGAGGATAAAAATATTACATTTAATTATAATTTGAATATATTTGTTAAATACAACACCCGCGATCTGACCCGCAACTTTATTTTGCCCAGAACCAACAAAAAAAATAGTAACACCATCCGAAAGTCCCCTTTTTTGTGGGTTGCCCGTTGGGTACCCAACCCGATGCAGGACTCCGCATTGTAACCATAAAATACTCTGCTCTGCTGTCTATATTTGTCATACAGTGCATCTGGAAAGTATTCACAGGTGTGTGCCTTTCCAAATCATGTCCAATCAATTGAATTTGCTACATGTGGACTCCAATCAAGTTGTAGACATCTCAAGGAGCTCCATTTTGAGTGTCATGGCAAAGGCTGTGAATACTTATGTACAACACGTGTTTTTTTATTAAAATATATTTGAAAAATGTCACTTTATTCTGGGGTATAGTGTGTAGAATTGTGAGGGGAAAATTTATTTTTTATCAATTTTGGAATAAGACTGTAACATAAAATGTGGAAAAAGTGCTGTGAATACTTTCCAGATGCAATGTAAGTGTAAAGACTGTAATTCACATTCTGCATAATAAAGTAATTTGCTTTTTTTGTTTTTATTAAATCATTATTAAATTGCAACTCATCAGCCCACTCGTGGAAAATACAGCCACTCATATTTGACTTGCATGTTACACATTAACATTCACAGAATTAGTAGAGGAGGGAGAAAAAAAAACACTGTTTTGAATGCTACGTTGCCTAAACAGAAACACACTGTTGTAATTTTCCCCCCGGTCAGCATTTCTAGATGATGTTTGCCAGTCTGCTGCCCTCAGATCAGTGCGCACCAATTGTCGGGGCCACAATGAAAGGGCAAGCGCTGCATAGTGGGGGGAAAAGAAATAGAGACTGTGTAATGTAACAAAAAAAAAGATATTGGTGTGGTGGTATGTGCAGAGGTGAGTGCACACACAAAAAAATGGATTTCATATGATGCTGTAGTGAGTGTACAACATTTTTTCTTTGTTCTTCAACCTTTTCCCTCTCAGTTGTGTCAGGCCTATACTTTTGAGGGGGAAAGCACTCTTACTCAACAGTAACAACAGTTTTAAGACCGATTGACTAAACCCAAATAAAGCGTGCCCTGGTTTAAAAGCTTCTCCTCCAGAGTATTTCATCCCTTTACACAAGTGACCCTCAGGGACGTCTATTCTCAGTTAAGGCGGTGTTCATTACATATTTCTTTCTAATCCTCAGTGATTGGAGTAAAATGTTGTGGCAGAGAGATGTGTTGTCAGAGATTAAAAAAGTGTTTTATTTAGGAAATGCTCAATTCAATGTTGAATCCATTCTACATAATGAGTGATCAAGACTAAGCCATTCACACAGTGGGATGTGTCATAAAATTAATCTGCACCTAAGTAAGCCTGCATGGAAAAGCTATTATAGGCCCCAAATATCTGGATATCTGTGCCAGAGGGCCATATGTTGGTTGGGCTTTAATTCCCTGGATGAAATATCCTCAAGACCACAGTGAACAAGTAGGAATAGGCTGTGGCCAGGGGATAAAGAGTTCAAGAGGAAGCCATGTACTTAACATAGCATAACCTAACCCATGAGCTTCTCAGTTCACGTTAGAGTAAACCAGCCAAAGGTGCAGCCGTATCGGTTCACCAGTCCCTTCACTCTATTACCAATAGATATAAATAAAGGATTAGTCTTAAGGTGTCGCTTAACAGATAGCTGGTGATACTTTCTCAATCTTCCCCAATTGTAAGTTGCCATTTTTGTCATCCATTTTACAATGCCGTGTACCAGTAGGTCGAAACCATTGGTGACAGGCTGAAGTCACTTTGGACAAATTCAAAGTACTATTGTGTGAATATGCAAGAGTGCCATACAAGGTAAGTCCAAGAAAACCCATTAGTGTAATTGCAGTGCATTTCTATAAACGATAACGGACGTGTTTCCAGAGGACATTTTAAAGTGATTTCTGGACAGTAGACATGCATGATTCATCTTAAATGTAATCATGCGATCACAATGGTAAAATAAAAACATGTACATTTTCACTCATATTCCAACAGCACTGACGGCTTGCCGACTTCAAACATCATAAGCCAGTCATTCATTACTTTTAAGTGTTCTCCGTTAACACTTGCGTTATTGTTTCTAAATTCAGCGAGTTACTGCAATGTGTTGTGTTTTTTTTATTTGCTGCATGTTATTCATTAAATGCATTTAATGCTGCACATGTGAAGTTTATGTTTTTATAATTTACTTATGTTTTTATAATTTGCTTATGTTTTGTCTATCTGCATGTGCCATAGATATCCGTAGACCATAGATACAGTATACTTCTGCAAAAAATAAACTTTCCCCACACACACTGTATCGTATCTGTGAAGTGAGAATCATAAAGGTTTAACAGACAATACACTGTTGTTTCGAAACTGTGTTGTGAGAAACCTTCAAAGCCCTGTGTCTGATACAGATCAGTGTGCAAGGGATTTGTGTGGTCACAAGGGGCTTAAAGGTCAGTGATGAGAAATGAAATGAAAACAGTTCACAGCTAGACTGAAGGAGGCAAACTGTTTACTGATGGCCACTTTAGCAATTTATAGGCCTATTGTTATCAACAGCCAATCACATTGGCAGGTGACTCCCCTAACAAGCATGCTATACAGTACACCTTGTCAGACTGTTCTAATCGTTAACATGTCTCCAACCACCACCAATGTCTTGCCCTGTGGGGTGTGTGCTTGATCAGACAAACATTTACGGGAACCAGATACTGCACAAGGTTCTCCTGTGTCACCCTTTTGCAGCTGTAAACAAGCTCTTTTGTTCAGCCTGGACTACTTATTGATGAGGTCAGCAGGTCCATGTTTATCAGGCAAGCTGAAACCTGACATGCATAATCATCACCAAGGTAACCTACCTCTCTGACTATTACACCTCGACCAAGGACAGCTTTACCATAAGTCTTGTTAGGGGATAATCAGTGCACGTGATAATATGCAGTTAGTTAGAACATGTACCCATAGAGGGTACCTCTATGGGTACATGTTCTGCTATCAGCTAGTAGGATCACCAGACCTTTGTAACATTCTACACACTGAGCACAATATATACCCATTGGCTTGATTGATAGTAATTAATATAGTCTCTTGGAATATATGCTGTCTAGTCCTACCACCGCCTTTGCTAAACTTTTAAAAACCTGTCTCTTTAAATGTGCCTAAAACAATTAACCCTTGTCTGCCCTGCCCTCCCAATAAGCATGGATTATTATATATCCTTTTGTATTAGGGGTGTGATATATCGAATAATTTGATGTATCGCAGAATGCTTACGTACAATGTAGAAAAATACAATATCGTGAACATAGAGTATAAATTCAGTAATTTTTTTTAAACTGCCGGCAAAAAAACGCACTTTGCGTTTTGCTTCTCGCCATCTCCCAAGCTCTCTCCATCTCACAGACAACATCACGGGGGGGGAAGCACATGTTGGGCGAGTGCGTATGGTGTATGAGAGATGTGTGTTCGATTGTAAACTCGTGTTCCCCGAAGAGTAACAGTAAGGTGAAGCAAATCTTCACTTTCATTCTGCAATTCCTAACCCCGCCCCTAATTACAAACAAGTTTTCCACACCATTGATGCAGATTTAGACAGCAAGACGAGGAAGCTAGTTTAAGAGGCTAAACAATGGCTAAATCACGGAGATAGCTCAGGCTTACAAGATCGCATGAGCAGCAGAGCAACGAACAATTGTGCGTTAAGCATGCATGGGAAACACTTTTCTTCAATCATTTTCAACTGTTCAAACTGTTATGGTTTACCTGCAATACGATGTATTTCCCGTCTAGTTCATGCTGCTGAAAACTAGATGGGAAAGACATCGCTTCTGCTTTAAAACAAAGCTCTTTGCAAGCTTATCGTAAGGCCATACACTTCCGTGGATGCGGCTTTGCCAAATACTGAAACGAACATGCGGGTAGCAGGAAATCCATTGCCATCTGATAGGCTTTAGCATGTCGCCTTTGCGCACTCAGTAGACACAAGTCAATATGAACACAAACATTTGGTGAGTTGTACATAGCCTATGTTTTATAAAGGTATTGTAGCGGCACCTCAGTTAACAAATCACAGTCCGCCTTTGTTTTGATGATGTGAAGTTTGGCGACGCCTGAAGTGTAGAGTAGACACGTGGTTCAAGTATTAAAATGTTCCCGTGTTCGTGCAGTTAATTACCACTGTACCTCTCTCGTTGTTGACTCCCTTTACATTTTTTTTATTTACATTTGCAAAGCTGTGTACTTAGACAGCCAAACAAGTTTTGTTATCACGTTAACTGTAGTATGGCGATTTTACTTTTATTTTACCGGTATGTAATTTTTTACATTTTGATTAGCTATTTGTTAACGGGTAGAGGAGCCATGTGTTTGCACTTTATTATTAACAAAGGCTTGTAAGGCATTTGTGACAGCTCACGTATTTCTTACACCTGAACTTAACCCACAAACAAAATATCAAGATTCAGCCCAAAAATATAGAGATAATACTTTTGGTCCATATTGCCCAGGCCGATTTTGTATATATTTCCCAAATATTTTAGATTTAATTGTATATTGTTGCCCATGTCCAATACTATAGTATATCTTAACACAATGTTTTATATTGATCTTTATATTTGCCTATATTCAGCACAATGTAAGATGTCCTTGAGTGTTTTGAAAGGAGTCCTAAAATAAAATGTATTATTATTAGTATTATATTATTAGTCAAAGTTTTACTTGAGAAGTGAATGGTCCAGGTAGTCAGTAGAAGAGGCTGGTACGCTCACAGGCCTCTGGCAGACTTGGGCACCCAATGTGAATGCATTACCTGCATTACAGTACTTGTGGTTACACCCCTGGCAAAGTGAAACAAATAGCATGTGTTCTGGTCTCACACGGTATGCATTTGCATCTGTTTTGCAAATTAACCTAGCAAAGGATGCAATTGCCACTAATTTAACAAACAGCAACATATTTAAAAAAAGTGTAATCTTTAAATAACTAGTGACCTGTTGTTTATGGGATAATGTTACTAACTATAGGAACAATTTCCCACAATTTAGCTGTCAGTTGGTATCGACTCCCCACCCTCCTGCTCCTGTATGGACAGGTTTACAAAGTCAACTCTACCCTATTAAATAGCTTTACAGTAGCATAAGCTCAGAGTGTATTCCGATCATGGGTACCAATCTAAGTCCCTTTAGATTGAGTCAAATATATTGCTTGTTTTAAAGCATAGTAACTCTTATATTCCACCATGGTAGATCTATTTGATCTTATTGTTTATATTTCAGAACGGCATAAACTGCCTCAAAAAGGGGTTATAGTGAAACTTTACAAGGCTAATACAACTACGTAGATTCATTTAAGGCTATGCATACTTTAGGCCTATATGCCCTAATGTTTAATGTCAGTTAATAATTCTAATTAGTTTTATTTGTAAAAATGCTCCCTATTATATTAAAATGGTTTAGTTGCTAGTAATAATAACACTGATATATTGGTGTAGATGGAATACGCTGCTTCCAGTACTGCTTTCAATGCTAGCCTTTATATTAATATATGCAATGGCAGACGCACTTCTGAATAAGGACAAACTGTTCATATCTTTAGATTAACTCAACAATATTTTTGTGCTGTGCAGCAAACCCTCCCACATAAAAATAAAAATTGAGCGACACTCCACATGACGAACTGAATACAGTGCAATCCATAAATATTTGACATCAGCTAACGCAATTATGCTTACAGTAGGTTCAGAATTATGCAGTATAAAGTGTCAGCCAATCATGGCCACCGAAAATGTGTTTCAACCAAAGGTGTGTCCTTGCTGCTCACTCGTGCATTGACTTAGAAAGCATCTGTGAAAAACCCAACATATTAAACTCATTTGTTTCTGCAGTGCTACAGAGAAATTGAACAAGCCAACAGAAATGTGATGACTTCCCATAAATGTATCCTGGCCTCTCCTCCCAAACCATTCCCCCTGGCTTAATATTTCCAAATGACTAATCTGCTGTATATTATCCAGGTGTCAGCTCTTTTCATGTTTCTGTGTACTACTACTGATTTTTGCTTTAAACATAACATTTTCAGCAGCTATTTCAAACAAAGTTTGTTTGGCCTCAACAGTGACAAACTAAAAAATAAAAATAAATAAATACGGTACTTTGAGAAAGGTCCAACATACAAATAAGAAAAAGGGTCAACCGGAATATGAAGAATTTTCACAGAGACCGCAGAGTTTAATAAATTGCGACCATCTGCTCAACATAAACAACAAACAGCTACGGTTCAATAGGGCAAAAAACACAAGGGACAAATAGATGATTTTTTTCCCCCTTCATTTAAACAGACAGGAATCTACCAGTGAGATGCCATCCAACCACGTCTGACAGTCTGTTATGATGCTTGATATAAACATACAGTTCCTGTGTTATGCTGAGTGCTTAGAATGACAAAAACAACAACATAAAAAAATAGTGTGCATTGTATCAGGCCTATGGCAGTATGATTGTCACTTCTTCAATATACTTTTTTTTTTATCAGTAACAGAACAATTGAATATATTATATAGTGGCCAATGTGTTGCTCTACATGTGTTCATGTGGTTTATTGTATGCATTCATCCATTCACACACACACAGAGCACCGTGAAGACCAGTGTATTTTGTCCTTGAAATAAACAGTATCTGTGTTGCTACTGGCACGAACAGGCCAGGAAATGCCTGAAGGTGAGAGGTGGAAAATAAGAGTGAGAAATAAGACAAGCTGGGAGAGAATGTCTCTCGGCCCTGTGCTGCTTTTGACAGGGTCCTCCCTGTGTCACAGGACTGTTTCCTTGCCTCCCAATTCTTGGCTCAAAAAGAGGGACCTCCCTCCACAACTAGACCCTGTTATCCCATCACTCTAAAACCTGGCCTTGATCCCATCCTGAGGTACAGAGAGGGGACCGA
>JAODTR010017697.1:10453-25739 GCA_025399935.1 Amblyopsis rosae
TCCACAACTAGACCCTGTTATCCCATCACTCTAAAACCTGGCCTTGATCCCATCCTGAGGTACAGAGAGGGGACCGAGAGCCAACTGCTCTTCCCTTTTGTGAGGACTCCTGCAGGGGCATTCAGCACATGTCCGTTCTCAGCAAAGTCCTGTCAGCACAACTATTCACGAGGGTGGGCAATCCACACCCCAAATCCTGCCCCCACCTCGCAGAAATCAGGGTGTTGGTCAACATCGGGATACAAAAGAGGGGCGGAGGCTGAGATTTGAGCTGCGTGCGCTGCCTTCAGCCATGCCAAAAGGTCTCGGGTGGCGAGGAATGTGAAATGCCTCCCAAGGAAATTCCTCCTCCTCCAGGAAGTTGGGGGAAGGAAGCCCAAAGAGGCTTGACACATTCTAGGCGAGTGGGTGTAAAGGGGGTGGTCAGTGTACTGACAGGACATAGTGAGCTGGGAGGGACATTGGGAAGTCAAGGCCGCATAGGTCCTACATTCTGCTTTTTCTAGCATGGCGGAAAACAATAAGACACTTGAGCAATGTCCAGTGTTTTGAAAAGATCTTGCAGAAGGACAAACAAATGCCCAAGTGGGCACATTTGAAGGAATTTTCTCAATCGCTAAATGCGAAAAGAGAATGCATACGTTCAAAATTAAAGACTGTAAAATGATTTAATTCCACTCTAGCAATCTATAGTGCTATTAATAACTTGGCCAAAATGAATCTGGTCTTCTGTCAAATTGTGACATACTTGCAGACTAAAAACACTAACATTACGCACATTACGTCACTAGTAGCTAGCTAGTGAGGTGAATTGCTCCTGAAGACCAAAATACACCACCCGATGTCAGGGAGGAAGAGTGTCCGTCTGGTCTGGGCCTATTTTGAAATCAGATGTTTTAGGGCTGAATGGGAGCAGTTGGCAGCGGTCTGCCTGATTCATGTGGAATCTGGCCAGACGAGCTTCATCTTAAATGAAGGAGAATGAGAGGAACAATATCCCAGCAAAACTTATGGTAAAGGTAGTCATAATGCAAACATGCCATTATAGTTGACAGGATCATTCAAATTCGGTCTCCATCTGCACACTGCAACAGTGCAATCGTTAACGCCATCGCAACACAATAGTCGTACCTATCACTGTTGTGTTCCCACTATACACCTTAGAATATGTATTGCTGTGCACATGAGTAGGCAGGCAGTTTAGCTCAGATCTGCTCTAGTGTAAAACACCGTCCGTAGCACCCTGACCTGTTGCAATGCGAGTCTGGGGTATTTGGGTGCAGTGGATACAAGTAAAAGATATTGCTCTTATAATTTGATTTGTTAATAACTACGGTATAGGCCGTGGTGAACAATCATGCTTTGATGGTATTGATGGTATGACTGCAATAAAGCTTCTGTCTGTATAATCAGCAGTAGTCTCAAATAAGTATGAAGCCTCAAGGGAACACATCCTTCTTGTTAGCGCTCGGCCAATACTGCTGTTGTAGACTAGGCAGCGTTTTAAATGTGGCATATGTAGCACCCTGCCACATTGTTGAAGGGGCCCTCCAGAGGATGGCCAATGGGGCGTTGTTTACAATTCCACAGGGAACTGTAGGATTAAGAATACAGGGCCAATGTGAAGCTTCATATTACTAGTAGGGGTGTAACGGTACACTAAAGTCACAGGTTGGTTCACACTGCGGTTCGGTATATTTTAGGTACATTGGTGCTTTTATACAAATATCCTATAAGTTTATAGTCTATATAACCTCAAGTTTGAGAGAGATTGTATTTTTTTTTTTACAAAACGTGCCCCATGGAAAAATACAGTATATTGTAGGAGCAGAAATATTCTATACTTTTTATTAGAAAAGCCACAATCATTTCATTGACAGTTATGTATTTGGTATTCATAACTGTGTTGCTCACATGACTTCTTGTCATATATTAATATATTCATGATTCTACATAACTGTCCTAAGTCAAGTTTATACTGCACGATTCGGTTGTAACATACGCACACATTTTCTGATCCAACACTTAACTTTTTCAACACACAGCTGTTTTGAAAGCATGACACTTGGGTAAAATCTGAGCCAAGGTTTACAGATTAAAACGCTCCATGTAAAACTAGCGCGTTTAAATTTTGGTTCCGCAATATGCTTGCTGCGCGCCATACCGTTCAACATGCATGCACTGAACCACAATGATCTGTTACACCCCTATATACTAGCTATCTACTCCCACTCTCACACACTCTCTCTTATGAAATCACATTATTGGAGATCTGCATGGTTCAGGGGTGAGGCTGGAGGCTGTACACATTTTATATGACAGATTACTTTAAGACCAACGGCTATTAGGGGTGTAGCAATTTGGTTCACTTCCTAAAGTATGGTACATTATTACCTACATTATTATTTATTTAAACCTCCACATATGACTTGGAAGCATCTGAGGAACAAACAGCTACACACAAAGATGCCCAGCTCTGGAAATATCTCCAAAGCAGAATTCCCATAAAGGCTCCGATATACTTGCTTTTGTGCAACGCGTGCACATAGACAAGCGGCTGCGTCGCGAAAGGAATTGTTCATACACTTGCCTGCGTACCTTGCGTGTGCTTGGATGATTCAAAATATATCCAGTAGGGGGGCAGATCATGGCCGAATCATCTCAGCTGAAATCGGAATATTTTCCTTAACTACCTTCGAATATCCACAACAACCAACATGTCAAAATGTGGAGCAGCATGGAGACATGCAGATGTTGGTAATTACAAACTAGCTCTACGAACTTCTCTTTGAAACATTCCGCCATTGTTGTTCTTTGCTTAGAAACTGCTGTTGGTCTGCCTGTCCGATCGTGATATTCTGCCCCCACGTTCATGTGCTGTATTGCATCATGTGCACGCGTAGCGTTAATTTCTGACAACGCGTACAAACTACACTCCAAAGGAGCGCAGGATATGCGCCTGATACGCATGGTAGCCATCTTGCGTATGCATAATTAAAAGCAAGTATATGCGGGCTTTACAGGGGCCCTGAACTGATCTTCACGCTTGATCCTATGGAGCTATCCAGTCTAACACACAGAACACCCCTGACACAAAAATAGAACAGAACATTTGTAACATACAGTTGAGCTGGATATCAAACATCCATATCAAACAGAATTCATAGCCAGCATACAAGCCATACATTTCTAAATAACTTTTATATATTAACATTCATATCTGGTTACATAACACACCAATAACAACAGTGTCACAATATTGTATACACCATCGGGATCGTAGAAGGGTACAGGAAGAGGTAATAGTGAGAAATCATAATCATTAGAGCTGTGCCTGCGACAGCGTCATACTCTGACATCAGACAACATTTCACTGCATGATTTTGAATGCTATTAATCAACAGTACTCTCACAACAACTGGATTTAATTTGTACACATATAAGCAATGTTCTTTCAATAGCAAATTAAGAAGTCACTTAGATATACTCTTCATTAATAGCACTTCATTTGCACAAGTTAATTGTTAACTAAATATTAGGCTAAAATAGGATGAGTAATAATTATTGTTTGTCACTATTCTGCAAGATACTAACAGCCTTTATCAGAAAGCTGACCTAATATCAGCTATCAGCATAATTGCCTGACTGGAATTGAATTAATTATGTTTGTAGCGTTGTAAACCACGATTCACAAACAAATACTCATACAATGTGCATCAGGGTGTAGCCCTCCTCTTGCCTACCCCATTCACTCTCAATGACTGGAACAAATCTAGGTCAACGCTGATTAATGTGACCACAGCGCTCATGAGATGCATGTTCAGGTGGTAACAACGCATGCTTTCTGACCACAAACACTAATACAGATTAGAAACACTACAGTAGTCAACATTACATGGCCTTGCATGTTAATGACATTGACATGATGTACAAGGACACACATTCAAATAACTGTTGCAGTGACAGTGGTGTTATCAACTTGCATATCAGTTCACCGTTAACAACACTGTTGCCTGCGTTTATTACACGTTCAAAGGATGGGTGAACTGACAAATAGTGAGTCATAAACTATTAAAGATATTAAACTCGTATTGATCGTAGTCTATTGCCAAACACAATCAGACACACACTGACGACATCCTAGTATTTATGAATGCATTATAGACATGCATCCTATAACCAAATAATATACCGTACTGGCGAGCGCGTAATAAGGCAGCTACTTATTATTTTTACAATTCGGGTGTTGTAATATAATATACGTTGAAACATTAAGCAGTAAAGTAATCGGACAAAGCAAAAATAATATAGCATCATGCATGAAAACAACTCAGGTCGCAGTTGCCATGGCTAGGTAGCTTTAGCGTTAGCTAGCAGCTACGGTACGGTACTTAGCGGGCTAACAAAATATCTATCAAAATATATATGATTAACGTTTAACCCATGAAAAGTAATTATTTGTTTAACCGTAAATATTTATTATTACGCATGTAGTATGCAGTTTTTATTTAATTTCTTTTTTTTACATTACAAGCTAACTCGTCAAAGGTACCGTACCTCGGAACACAGCTTGGAGATGAACGGTCTATCTCCCATGTCGCGAAGAGGTTCATAGGTACCGGCATGGTGCCAGAGCCCGAACCCAGGACAACAGCACCGGCCACCGCTCCAGAAGTAAGGGTTGTCGGTGCTGACCCACCGCCACCGCTGCTAGGGTTCAGGAAAGCGGCCCGGACGCCTCCCCTCTCTACAGCCGCCGCCATCATCACCTCCACTGCCTGGTGAGCAGCTCTTGCTAACTGTCGGTCTAGCTCGGGAGCTGCTGCTTCTACCAGTGAACTCTCTTTTCTCTTCTAGTTATTCCACAAGTCAGTCCACACGCTTCAATGTAGGGAAGATGTTGATGGGCGGGGCCTGCCGTTTCCCAATCTTGACATTAAAGTGAAAGGGGGCAGTATTTCCTCCTCAGTAAATCTCGATACATGATCATAATCAGTTGTCTCTGTTACAAGCTAACGGTTATGTAACTGCGCAACTAGATTACATTTATTTTAAAACACAGAGCTCTGGAAAAACATGTTAAAAATATATAGGCTATAACAGTTTGGCTACTGCAGCTAAATGAAAAAAAAGAATGGAAAAAATATATAATAGGCAGTAGTAGGTCAAATATAGAAATGCATATAGATCTAGGCCTATATTACATAAATACATATAGTTGAATAAAACAAAATAGATATACATATACTAAAACCGGAGATATTGCTGCAGTGGCGTCTTATTTCTTTTCAGAGCTGTAGGCCCTGTAGACACACGGGGGCGTTTTTAGAGTTTGAAGAGATCAGGGCTTATTCCAGACACAAACCCACCGAACCTCAAGCCAAAATACAACTAAATGCATTATTGACAACTTTTTTAAAGAACGGTTCCGTTTAAGCAACAACTACCACATTCTAATGCATACCATTTGTTTTTCATGGTGTCTTCATAATATTTTAGCTAGGCCTAATTGTTATATTTCTGTGTATTTCCTAGTGTCTGTCTCTTTCCTTGATTCTCCATCGTATTGTAGACTACTATTTGTTGCCTGTCTATCCTTGTGTCTCAATATAACTATTTGTTGTTTGACGTAACGAGGCAATTTTATCTGGCAGCAGGGTTGCCAGGTGTTATTGACAGTGTACCGCACAATCACCCGCGGACTGTAAATCAACCCCTCCAAGACCATTTTGCCCCCGCAGACGAGTATTAGAAATAGCCCAATTGGGCAGGAGGAACCCGTTACATCTGGCCACACGTCTTACTGGTGCTTCGCTGTGTGTGTGCCGCGCCAGGGTGGGTTTGGTCAAGGTATGAGTTGTATGAAGTAGCGGTGCATTCTTATGATTACAAGTTACGCAAGGTCAAGTAGACCTTGCGTATCCGTTATGCTAAATAATCGGGAGTACATATTATTGCAATTGGACTAAAAGATCCGGGGCTAGTACAAAAATATCCGAGTCGTAGCCCTGGATTTCCAGGCCCGACGACGCGCACGCTACACCCAATACCTTTATGATAAATTGCCTCTAAAGCCGACTGTAAATGTTAACTCTATGGGAGAACGAAATGTTCTCCAGCCTGTACAGTGTTTATTCAACTTGTTAGAGGCGCTAGACAGTTAGCAAATAGAAAGCAAGTCTAAATGTAGGCTGTACATAAAATGCAGGGCACAATGCCATTAGATCGACTGTGAAGTGTCAACCTGAGTAAAATCTAATCATGTAGTCCTGTCTGACCTTAACCGTCCATTTAATATCCTTATCAGAAGGGTGTCCACTCAAGATCAAACAATTTAAAGATTAGATAATCCTATAGAAAACGTAACCTACATTTGAGTAGAAAATCATAGTTTTCAAATACAAAAAGTTGGGGTGTTCTGATGAAATGCCTAAAATACAATTAATTAATAATTTTTTTTCTCAGTGTATAATCATTAAGGTAACATGCCTTTATTTTATCCCCACATTATTGTTCTTTTAGGATTATGCAAATGCTGGGGTGATGCAAAATGTCTTGGCTTGTCTTCTTTGTAATGTATTATTCCTTTCTCATCAACGTGACTACTGTAAGAATTCTTAAGGATTGTACTGCCATCTAGTGTCTATACATTATTAGAACGTAAAATGTTAAATAATGCATTGTGCACATTGTAAATATTCCCATAGGTGGCAGACTTTCTCTGTCAGCGACTGGAGAGCTCTCCTATCATTTCTCTTTCAGTGAATGCATGCTGCTACCTCAACCTTATGCTCCCAGTGTGGTGGGTTGATGCAAATGAAATGGCACTGTGACACTGATGTTTCTACAGCACAACACTTTGACACTACATATGCCAGAAATCGTCATTAATTTAATTCTAAACCGTATCCAGTCTTCTACAAAAAGTAGAACAAGAAGCTAGACCCGCTTGGATATTTTTTTAGCTTTGCTGAGGTTATCCCTGTTCTTCTAATGATTGTTTTCAATGTAGCACCAGGTCTTATTAAAAAAGGTTCTTATTACTGAGAAGATATTAGTCTCTGATGTTATTTTGCACTCATGAATATCATGTATTTGCACTTGAGTCTTATTTGTTAGACCAAATGATTCTTTTAAATATTTTTGGTTTACTATAAACGCTTTATTTATTAAACTAAAATAGACAATTTTGCAAGATTACATGTTTTCAGTATTGTTTTTGTGTTTTGTTGTGCCTGCACAACTATATCAAAGAGAGTGACTTTTAAAGATATGCACTCGATCACAAGCTAAAAACAGAAATGTTGGTTCACTGCTCAAGGTTTAAACAACAGTCACATGTTGTTCATGTTTAAATATAACTTTAAGGACATTAAGGTATTTGCAAAGAATTGTCAAAGCGAGACTGTTGAGCATCAGACTATAAAATAAGTATTTTTCTGCTTTTGCTTCTCTCTTCAAATTGTCCTACCTATGACATATCATTATAGTGTTTCTCCTCTTGAATGATAGTGATCCACCTGAGGGTTTGCCATAACACAAAGAATACAATTTACAGTAAATTAATATACAGTATGCTTATGAAAACAACGCATTGTTAATATTTTTAGAATAAAGTTAGGTTCAACCAGATTATGCAGCAAATATGCACCATACTGTATGCACATGAATGAGATTTGGCTTAGGCATCATGAGATGCACAACAAAAATATACGCAGAGTTTACAGCGACTTGGTTGATGAGTATGGATGTATGTGTAGGAGTTGAATGATACCTGCAGCACCAATGAGAAAACATCTATCTTTATCTTAGTTAGTTGTTGCCTCTGGAGACACAGTCAACAACTGCCTTCCACATATTTGTTGTTTTGTGTAATGCATTGAACAAGATGGTGCAGAATATTAGCCCGGCTATGCCCAACTATATTTCTCTCAGATCAATTTATTTCTGAGATTATATTCACAAAGTACATTTTAGGTCTGGTTACACCAGGCTAGCAGAATATTTTAAATGTTTAAAAAAATCTACTGAATGTATGATGTTTCTATTATGGTTTTGTCTACTTGCAATGACTTTTCCAAGGTAGCACTCAACATCAGGCATGTGTCTTTAAGACACGCAAATACCATGGCCACAGTGATCCTAAAGAAACGGGATGATATTGTATGCCATCAAAACGTACCCATTTAACAGCATCTCATAAGAGTCTAATTCATCAAGCAAACTGCTCACACTGCTAATGTTTAATGCATTTTTATTTCAAACACACTTAAATTACGCTGGGCTTCAATCCTAGCTAAGACATATTGGCCTCTGGTGTGCAGTCAGACACCATTTAAAGGTAATGCCTATTTTGTAATCTGAAAAGATTGCTGCATTCCCAGATGGAGCAAATCAATCCAAGGCACATATTTCACCTTGATAAAGCCCGTGTTTTCTTCCCCCAATACTAATCACACTTCAAATCAGTGTGGGCAGTTAATAATCTGCTGATCTAATTAGATTTTTTTTCTTTCCAGACAAGCAAATTAAGAAAATGATATACAATATTCTATATTTCTGCACTGTACAAAATTGTGGGTTCATTATTGCAACACTAAATTCCATGCATTCTTTAGTTATTCCCATCAGGTCTTCCATATCATGTGATTCAATATTGACTGTTTTTTAAATCAATATTATGTTTAAAGAAGACCTGTCATAACATATTACTGTACCACAGGTTTCAGATATTTTGGCTCTCTAGGACAGAAGTCACCTTTCTAACGAATGTGTGGAGGTTATCACTGAATTGTAAAGGCAGTTCTATTTGGATATGATAAACAGAGGCATACCAAACATATTTGAATGGATATTTCCAAACCATTGTATCATCCTTCATCAATTTTGTTCCATCAGGCCACGTCTGGCTTTAGGCTGCTTGCATATTTCAACTCATCATCCAGTAGACGCTAATGGCATCATCTCTCTTTATTTTCTCCTATAGACATCATCAGACAGCTGAGAGCAAATAGATAGATAGATAGAGAGTGACATAGCAAATGAGAGAATGAGAAAAGGCCCCGATCTTCTTTTAAACATGTAAATGACAGTGAAATACAAGCCCTGTGATACATCTTAAAATCCCATGTCAGTGTTGCAGTTCACAAAAGTCTTCGTTCACAATTGCCAGCCCGCTCTCGCTCCATTGTATTGAGTGCAGCACTTCTGTTCACAGGCGTTCGTTCAGCCACGCTCCCACGACAGCATGCATTGTGTTGCACTGTCGTCCAGAAAGAAAGCGGTCCCAGCGGTTATGCATGGCATTACCATGAACGTAAGCAGGGTAGGACACAGCCGAGAGAGAGAGAGAGAGCACAGAAGAGTCCTTGTGAGAGGTGGTATTAGATCACAGGCACCGGCCAGGACATCATACAGAAGGCTGGGCATCCACACAAAAGATTTCTCTGGATGGATGCCAGAGTTGGTGGAGAATTTCTCCTGCCATTAAGAAGCCAATTAAACTAGACGCATGAGTTGCATCTCTCCTTCTAATGCATTTTGATGGGGACCATTGTTGAAAGGAGCCATTTTGCATTTAGATTTCCCAGAGTAACAAAGGGGAGCAGTGGGACATTTCCTGCTCTTTTAGCCAGTTCCTCCAGGAGGAGGCGCATCCGAATGAGTCCTCTGTTGCTCAGGTGATTATTTTCTGCCCTGGTGTTGCAACTGATGTGATAGCGCCTGTTTTCTCCTATATTAAGCCATATATCCAAATAGACAGCCCTGAGGAATGTTTGATTGCTACTTTCCAATCCTTTGAACTCACTCAGCCCAAACGTCAGCTGTTTTCCCGCCATGAAATTGAAAAGGTATCTAACTATTACAGAATTCCCCGAAGCCACCTAATGAGGAACAATCTTCCACAAATAAGACAGCTTTGAACTTTAGGGGGCATCGGAGGCAATGTAAGCAATTTCTAGCTCTCTCGGTGTGTCACGCACATCATTATGCATACGGTCGGCGTGGCACAGAGGATTTAGTCTCTCTTTTGTCTGATGCCTATAATATCATACTGTCTCTCAAAGCAGAAGGACACAGGAGATAGTATATGTCAGTTATCGCCTGTGGTGCTTGTCACAATTAGAAGTGAAAACCTGCTCAAACGGTGAGCCTAAAATGTCTTCTCGTTTAAAGGCCACAGATTGTCTTTACCCGCAGCACACACACAGTAGATAAAGAAATGTTAGTAGGGTACCAGGTGTGAGTCATTGTGTCAGGGGCTACTCCTGGTTCCTTCTCAGTGCCTAGTGCCTACCATTGGATGCACACTGCTGGGCACTGCTGTGCATGCATACACTTTCATCTTTTTCCATGAAGAACATTTGCTTTTAGCTTGCTTAACAGCCCAAAACTAGTAGGCTACTTAACACTGATATGTCCAATCCCCTAAATCCACCACACAGCTGTCATGTTTCAGATCCATAGTACATAATTAGAAACATAATATGCCATAAATCAGAGAGAGATACAGTCTATTTGACAGATGTGCTGTTCTGTTTTGTTTTTTTTTAAAGCAGAAATAAATGTTGTATTTTTTTGTTCCAGAAACTATAGATAAAAATGTATTATAATTTATTTTAGAAAAATCCAATATATATAGTGTGTCTGTGTGGACCATCACACTTTAAGCATATTGACCTTGATGTCTGAATGGGAAGGCTTCCGGGACCAAGCACCCAGCTACCATGTTGCTCATAGTTTCTGAGTTGTGCTGGAAGCGTCGGTGGCGTACTTCAAGGGACCATGGTACTTTTGATAAAGTCTGAGTCTGACAGGATCCTGCTGTTTCAGGCACCGCCCACACCACACAACGATATCGTTATGTAGGCTACCAGTTACAAAGTGCCTTTATCTTTCCTGCTGTGCATAGGCTGTGCAAACCAAGAAATAAATAAAGCGTTGTCGTATATATGTAATTAACAGTTATATATTTAATATCTTAAATATGTTTTAAACAATGTGCACGTAGAAATAGTTTAATAGGTATAACATTTGCTATTTAATTTCACATAGCATCTCCATCTCATGAAAGGTACCATGCTTACATTTGGCTGATTTGGTTCAGCTGCAATATGGATATACAGTCCAAGAACTCTCAATGGAAGGAAGAACTTCAGAGAAAACATATTAAAGCTCCTTTTAGAGATGTTCAAAGTTCTTTCTAGCGAAAGTGTTGATATGTTGCATGGTGCTTGATGTAGAGGTGTACACTGAACTGTGGCAAACAGCAAGGAACACATTGTCAATGTCAGAATGCCAGATGCCCCCGCTCACCTTTGTCCAGAACCTGTCACGGGTTGGTCACGGATGTGCCCGCCCTTTTGACCACAGACACTTGGCTAGCATGGGACGCTGATCATATCTGATTTTATTGACGGTGCAGAACAGCAGCAGGCAACCAATCAAAAGCACTTTACAGAGTAGAATGCTCTTGTTTGTGAGCATTTGAAGGAATGTTTATAATGAAACACTAGTTTATGTTTTTTTGTCAGGCATAAGATGACATTATGTTATCATTGTTATGATATAAATTATGGATAAATATTTTGTAATTACCTGTAAATGGACAACCCAAGTTGTGTTAACACGAATATTAAGACGCTGTAATACGATGCTGTGTGAACAATTATTGTGAAGGCTCATATTGCTGGGATGGTGGGGATGGTAACAGCATAGGAATTTTAAATGTAATATGGTCTGTTATCTCGGCCAAGAAAGAGTACGGGCACCAGATGTTATCATTACGTGGGTAATGGGTTATCACATCTCAGGGCAGAGATTATGGATTTATTATCCCTCCGTACGTCTCGTGGACGTATTTGAAGGAGGTCTCATTATCTTGTCAATACGGTCACCTGCATATGTCTGCATCCTCTGCCCAAGCGGAGGTTGAGCCACAAATCAGTTTAGATTCTGTCACCCCATTTACCCTCCTCACAGCAATCTCAATCGCACCTCACTGCCATAAACATATCATTGAATTCCAGCCAAATTACTTTTTGGTTTTTAACTTAAACATTTTCCTGTTGCCCAGGGTTTGGGGTTGGAGTTATGGTTTGTTGTATTACTTTGCAGATAGTATTTCCTCTATGGAACAAATAATGATGTTCATAAATATAAAAGCAAAAATATTTGCTAATAGATAAAGTTTCATATATCTCATGTTTTATTACTCATTGCTATTGTCATTAACATCATTTTTTATGTGTTATCAGCTTCTCTGGATTTGTTCAGCCAGATACATTTGGTTAAACAACACCAATAAATTGTGATTGGAATACTCTGGTAAACTAAGAAATCTAGCCATATAAGTCTTAAAATGTTACACAATATTTTAAAGAATTTCCATTTAAAAGTCAATACAGTATTATTATAAAAATGGTCAATTTTGCTTTTCAGATTGATTTTAAAGAAGTGAAGCTACCTACAATGAATGAAGTACGCAGCATGCACTTGTTCTGCATTGACCCAAATCTGACAAAGACAACGCCATCAATTGATTCTCTTACTGTATTGAGAACACTGAAGAGTTTGCCACAGTTGCCAGTGCTCTTTGCCTCCAGAAGCTTGACATCATTTATTAAGAGACCACTGAATTAAAAGCCTCAGCGCCATGCTGAGTAAACTACTACTAACTGCTTTAACAGCTTCCTCCATCTGCCTGAAATCAGACATTAACAGTCATGCACTACATTTACTGTATAGTAACTTTTAGAAACGGCTAACATCACATTCATTTTTATAAGATGCTAGATTTCTATCAGCTAGAGAAGTTGTTAGGCTCTTGAAGCATTTGGAGCTTAGCCTAGCTCAGATATCTTTAGCTTTTCACCAAATAATTGCACCATTTTCAAGTTATTTCAGAGTACGCTCTACTAAAAGGGTCCAGTGTCCCTTCTGGTTTCCAAGCTAATTGGTTTCCAATCACGTTCATGTGATGTGCACACTCATAATGACTTACACACCTGTAGCAAAATTCTACAATCATATTATTATGTCACCTCATTACTATATTCACATATAGGCTTATACTGTATTAATTGGTATTACATCACAGTTCTCTCCATTTATTACAGTTAAAGATGTATATATTTTGAAAAGCTGAAGTTTGTTCCAAGCAGGTTTCGACCATGCTAAACATGTTATTCAGGCCCTTCCATATTGTAATAATAAGAATTTCGTCATTCTTATACGATTTTGTTTTAACAGCTATTATTATTTTCAAGGGCTTGGATCATTAATATTTCTGTAAAATGTTTGTGGCTGTTCATATAACATTCAGGTCTGTTGCTGCGGACTCCAAAGCCTAACAATGCCACTGCTGTACCCTTGCAATATTTCTTATTTATGGCATGCTTTTATCCACAGTGAGTACAGTCAGTTAGCACTGTAGACCCTCTCCAGTCTCCACTATGGTTATCATGTTAACATGTTTTACCATATATACAGTATTGGCTGTATCACACACACACATATATATATACGTGATTATATAGCATTTTATAGCATTAAATGTACTTCATACAATATTATAAACATTAATATAGCAGCAAACAACTATTTACTATGTAATTATAAAGTGGACTAATGCATGATCTGTGTGTGTTGTAATCCGAGCTCCTCTGTTCTATGTTTTCATAGCCGGGCTGGCTGCATGCATGTTAATGCTGTGTGTGCATGTGGCTGGCAAAACTATCAAAAATGTAACTAACAAAATTAGTTTTAGTCTAAGATGCTGGTGCGCTAAGTATGACATCTAGTTGTGGAACGTCATATAGGACATGGGACCACATTAAGTAAAGTGGATCCTGCATGTCTTTTATAACAAATTAATGTAAGATATTCTGAGCTCACATTATTGACTGGAGAACATACAGTAGTTGTGAATGATGTTTTGTTCCTGGTATTGCTTGATAGAAGACATTCATTAAAGCTTGTTATAAAGCCTTCAATCAGCCTCAAAGGGCTGCATGCACACTGCACTGATAGTCTTTCAATCACATAGGTCATCACAATCATACTGTAGATGGTAAGGGAATAATAATGCAAAGCGATATCATGCACGAAAATGGTTTGAAGGTTGAGGCCTTAATCCTCGGAGCACCATATTATTGCAGAGTAAACTGTGAGCAATCTGCTTGTTGGAATTGTCCCATTGGTGTCAGTCAGTGTGGTTTTTGCTGACTATATTCTCTGGTGGTGGGCATCAGAGTAAATAGAGGAACAGATGACTGAGACCTCAGAGCCACGTTGAAGCAGCCAGCCATGGAAATGGAAAACAGTCTGCAGGACCTTTAAGAAAAACCTAGATACGAATGTTGTCTTATCATAAATCCCACAACTGGATTATGAGGCAATTATAGTTTATCTCTTATGCAAGGCACAGCCGAAAGGGGGCATTAAATGATTCTTTGAAGTATCAAACAATTTGGAATTGGTGTAGAAAGCAAGTTAACAATTTCAGGAAACCATTGACTGTTTCCGTTACAAACAAAAGCTCCTCAAATGAACACTAACTACAATACCATATAGTCACTACAGCTATCTAAGATATAATGCTAACCTATCTATGATTCAAATGCATTCACATATGTTTCAGACCACATTAATATGTATCGGTTCACAGCAGCTATGTTGTTTGAGATACTAGTAGCTTGTTGTTGGAATTCCTCGGCATGCACAACATATTAAAATGTACAGCATGCCACATTCTATTAATACATATTAAAGTGTACCTGCGCCCTAAAATGTTTTTTTTTTTTTTAGCTGTAAACTAAGTAATAGGATCTGGAATGAGACACATCAATAGTGGTTACTGACAAAATTCCTGTTTTTATAAAAAAATGCATTTTATTGTCTGAAAACGTCACGTCATATCCGTAAGAAATCACCCCAGGACCTGTCTGGTTTTAAAAGGTATACTTTGTTCACTCATACGTCATCAAATTCAAACAATAACGTTAATGTTGTGGGTCTCCCTCTCAGCCCCTCCCCTTAATCAGCTCCTTGACACATTTTTCCTTTATACAAGTCATGTGGAGTCAGGCTCCGAGGGTGGTGCAGTTACACTTTAACACTGTGAAGAATACAAAAGCATCACATGCTACCACGGCATATTTGTAACGCCGAGAGGGCGAGGCGAGTGCAGACGAACGAAAAAAACGGAAAAAACAACACACTGTCGAACGAGCAACAACGGCTCCTTTTAATAGAACTTAAATCAACCTAAACAGCAAACTCTAAC
>JAODTR010017707.1:0-25738 GCA_025399935.1 Amblyopsis rosae
CCAGACAACACAGCTCTCAGGATCATAGGGACACACAAACCTCTCCACCACGATAAGGTGATGGTTCCCGGAGAGGGACTTATTATATTTGTTGTTAAATTTTATAATGGAACAATATCATGGCAATGTCATATTTCTTTTACTTGCGATGCTACAAATGTTCAGTATCGCTTTTAGGATGGATGCATACTGTATGTGTCTAACCCACAGTCTGATTTGTTTTATTTACCATGAGCTAATCAGCTGTTTATGTTATTACTACAGAATTTGTGGGAGGGCTCAGGGTTTGATGACTTTGACAGTGATGCGGAGATTATCAGGGTGAGTGTTCTGTTTCTCTCTCTCTCTCTCTCTCTCTCTCATTCTCTCTCTGCCTCTCTCTCACTTGCTCTCTCTCTCTAATTCACTTACATTCTGGCAACAGATACTGTTAATAGCATATATTATCTACTAGTAGATAATATATGCTATTAACAGTATCTGTTATATGTTATTAACAGTACATGTACATTGTACATCTGTCATCACATTCTCTCTCTTTTCCTCTCTCTCTCTCCTGTCTTGAATCTCCAGGGCCCACCTGGCCCTCCAGGTGTCCCAGGGCAGCCCGGCCCCCCAGGAGAGCTGTCAGAGGTGGTGTTCCCCGGCCCACCCGGGGAACCTGGGAAGCATGGCAAGGATGGAGAGATGGGCAAACCAGGACTGCCTGTATGTTAAGCTTGCCTGCCTGTGTGTGTACTAGTCTACGGTTGCCATGACGCTGTACCTCATAATTCACTGTTCTGTCATGTTTGATTTATTTAAAGCGTAAGATCTGTAAAATCTATTATTTTACAGATCTTATAGCACACACGCACACACACACTTTTTTCCCCAGTGTTCTTGTTCGGTGCTACCCAGGTTATACACGTTAATAATAACTGTTGTCCTTTGACAGGTTAACTGACAGGTTTTCAGGGTATCTGTATGTGTTTGCAGGTATATGAGGAGTGGTTTAGTGGGTCTGGTTCGGGTTCTGGTTCTGGTTCTGGTCAGGTATCATCTGGGGGACTAAAAGGCAACATTCCCCCAACTGTGTTCTAAATGTTTAGCGGCTTTGTGCTGTGGCTCACTACTCTGTACTTTGAGACTATGTTGTGTGTTGGAGTGTGACGTTTGTGCTGTGGCTCACTACTACTAAATACAGTAATTTACAATGTGTGCTTAGCTACTGTTTCTATATTAAATACAGCGACACACGTGGAAACGTGCACAAACACATCACACATTCTAAAACCAAGGGACTATGTCCTAGACTAAGTCTGGGACATAATCCCAGCCTTTTGCTTAGCTACTGTAGAAAAAGTAAGATAAGATAAGAGTAAGCATGTTTAGCAAAGCTAAACGATGCTGTTAACATGGTCTGTGCTCTTTGTTGTAACCTCAGTTGGGGAAATCTGCCTTTTTTAAATTTTAATATTTTTTACAGGCTTTTACTAATCAAGTGAATGAACTACTCTAGCCTACATGCAGGACTGTCCGAATAGCTGAAAATAAATGGGAACATCTGTTCCAGAAGTATAAAAAGCTGATTTATAATAAAACAAATTCAACAACAGCTGTCATTTAGATCTAGGTCAGTTTGTCTGAGACAGCATTCACAAATAATACAAAATACATATTGGCCTGTAAGATAATGAACAAGAATTTGGGTAAGACTAAAAAATTACAAAATATATGATTTATAGTACTTTCTACTTATCTGCAGATATAGTTTCATTCTTGTTAAAATCGTGTTACAATTATTTGTTGAAGATAAAAATTTAAATTAAATGTTTTATTTCTGCAGGGTGACAATGGAAGGGATGGCAAACCAGGGTCTGTTGGCGTTAAAGGAGACAAGGTATGGCTAACTAACCATGCTAATTCTACCATCTGTTGTTCAGCTTCAATGAAATAAACAATAGACAAAGAAATAACTCGTAAAAATACAGACTCGTTAAAAAAGAATGGGAGGTTGTTTTATTTTACATGTTAATTTGTTTGTCTAAAGGGAGAGTCTGGATTGAGTGGGTCTCCGGGACCAAAGGTAAGACAATCAATTAATCAATTATTGCATATATACAGTACTGTATACTGTATATACAGTGTAAAAGTGCTCAGCTCATTCATTTTGGACTGTCTGACTCCCAGGGCGATCGGGGACCTGCTGGCTTTCCAGGTATACCAGGTGCAGAGGGCCCTGAAGGAAAGCCAGGCCTGAGGGGTCTTCCTGGTCCCCCAGGTCCCCCTGGAAGAGGCTTCAGCCTGGATCCGGAGGTAATGAGACACCGCTTGTTTCACGTTATAGTTGTTGTTGTTGTGGCATGCAGTTTCATGGCTCATCACTGGGTGGCCGATAGCGCTAGTAGTTCACCTGTTTAACCTGTCTTTCTGACAACCTAAAGAGGCAGTCAGAGATTATTTTGTGTCCATTCGAGAAAAGTATCACTGTTCTAGCAGGATTCAAAAACACAAATATGAATCAAACGTGTCCTATTTATCTGTATTGTCAGGACATGGAAGATTCCGGAAGTGGTTTTGGAGACGTTTTGTCCACAGGGCCACAGGTACTGTACAGTAAATACAATAAGCCATATCCTGTATGCCTATATGCTTGAATCTGTTTTATGTAACATAAACATACAGCAAAACTGAGTTTGTTTTATCAGTAGAATGATCAAGTAATTATATATGTTTATGCAGGGGCCTCCTGGAATCCCTGGGCCCCCAGGAGTTCTGGTAAGAGTGTGTGTGTTTGTGTGTGTGAGTGAGAGAGAGAGAGAGAGAGAGAGAGAATTACCCATAAAAATAGATGGCTGATCTCTTCGTCCCTAGGGTAAAGCCGGAGTAGACGGTCTTCCAGGAAAGCCAGGGGAGAAGGTGGGTTATCATTAGCTGTGCCAGACCAGAGGAATGTTAACGTTTAGTTTGAGTGAATTAGCTTATGATTGCCACCTTCTATCTAAGGTGACATGGTAATGAACAGTTACCAGTCAACAGTTAGTAATGTTATTTTGATACCAATAGGGGGAGCCAGGTACTCAAGGACCACCTGGCCATTTAGGACTGGATGGAAAAAATGGGGACAAGGTAAACGGTTGGAATGGATATTTATTTTATGTAATTAATTATTTTACAGTATGCACGAGTCATGTTTGCCATTTTCCATCTGTTACATTGCTAATTACATTATAGACCAAATCAGATGGTTGGGGAAATAAACTTTGTTAAATGTATGGCTGGAGAGATCGGACATTTACCTCAGTTTGTTTATGTTTGCTTTGTGTCCACAGGGAGCGAAGGGGGACACAGGTGGCACAGGAGAAAAGGTAAAACCTGCATAGATTAGGTACAGACACACACAAACAATAGGCTTACCTGTTTGGTGGGATGTCATCGTGTGTGATGTCATCATGTGTGATGTCATGTGTGATGTCATAGGGAGAGCCAGGGCTGGATGGCCGTAGCCTTCCTGGACCTCCAGGGCCTCCCGGACCTCCAGGGCCCTTCATCAACCTCCAGGAAGTAAGTGGCCTTTCACAAAAGACAGGATGAGGGTTTCATGAGCACACATCGCAAACCACGTCATTACTCTGCTAGAAAGGGGGTGAAGCTTTAACTATGCCAGTGTCTTAAAGGTATAGTCAGCTATAGCAAGCTAAATGTAAGCTAATACACTTTCTGTCAAATTCAACAAATATCTCCTTGTATTTCACGCTCTGTGCATGTTGAAAAAAGAATCCAATACTTCTACACAGCACTGGCTTTGTAAATAGTAACAGAAACAAACAAAGTTTTGATTTGAGCTTGAAGTTAGCAAGAATGACTGACCCTGCCATTAAATACACACTTATTTATTGTACCACACTGCATTTTAAACGCTATCTAATAGTGTAAAGAAGAGAAATATCTATGTATTTATAATGTTCTTTATTTTGTTATGTAACTTTATTCTGACAATTGTTTTTTATTATTATGATTATTATTTTTTAGTGCACATTTATATTGTTGTTATAATTCTTGTCTAACTAACTGTAACATGGAAAAGTGTGCATTTGCAAGCTTACATGGCAATACATTTCATTGTGATAGTGATTTTTGCACAAACGTTGGCTTCAGTTTTGTGGAATATTATGGCTGTAGAGGACATTTGAAATAAAAACATGTTATTTTACTGTTTACAGCTGCTGTTAAACGACACAGATGGCATGTTCAACTTCTCAGGAATTGTTGAATCTCAGGTACCCAATGGGAAATATATCATTTAAACATCACACCAAGTTAAAGTAAGTCAACATTATATAGCTCCTAATGCCAGTCCTGTATGTCTGGACAGTCCCTAATCTGAGTTACAATCTCAGAGATATTCACAATGCCACATTTAACCCAGGAAATAAACATTAATAAAGCGTGGGAAATACCTGGACAAAAGACTGGAGCTTGTTTAATCGGCTCCTGTTCCACCTGAGTATCCCAGATGGTTATCTAGATACATTACATCTACAGTATCAGTTGACCTAATGTCTTACTGTAACTATGAGACAGATGACTCAATATCACATATAGCAAATGAGAGACACTGTATTTATTATCCAGGGAATATTGGGTCTGAAGGGGGACATTGGCTTGCCAGGTGTCGAGGGACCTCCAGGCTTGAAGGTAAATAATTAACTGAAACAATAACTGTTTACAATGCATGAACACACATACATGACACTATTATTCAGAAGGTAATATTTCAACTGAACGAATGATACTGTCTGGTTAATATAAATGGAATATTGGGTTTACATATTCCGCATATAGAATGTTATTCCCAGTTTTAAGTGGCAATACAATTAAAGTACCAGCACATTTACCATAGAGGTTTTAGCATAGCTGATCAAAGTAAGACAATCTAAGATCTGGTAATGTGAAAGGTCAATCTTGTAGGATTGCATCATCATTCGCTATGTATGGCACCACATAACTCAATCTGAGCTCATAAAGATAATTTAGAATTTTTTTTTTTTGCTTTAAAAAAAGAATCAAAGATTGTTTTTATTGTTTGCAGTTCACCGTCATTCGCTTTTTAAATATATTGTATGTGTGTGTGTGTGCGTGCTATTGTGTGCGGGTATGCAGGGTGATAAAGGGGAGCCAGGAAAGTTCATCGCAGCTGACGGATCTGTGATGTCAAGCCTAACTGGACCAATTGGACCTAAAGGAACTAAGGTCTTCAATCCTGACCCACACAAATTATGATTAATGTAAACATTGTCTGGACAATTTGTGTTTCTATGTCAACACTTAACAATCTTGCTTCTGTGTGGAGTGGACCCCATTGTAAGATTATTAAAGTCAGTGTTTCTCTTTCTGTAGGGAGACAGAGGTGTGATAGGGCTTCCTGGAGTCATGGTAAGTCTGTGAACAACACACACACACACACACACACACATGCAGGCTATGGGTTTAAGATATGGTTATAAAAACGGTTAAAAACTTGTTGTACAGGTATGTAGGCTACTGTGTCATATACTGTATTGTTCTGTACATAGAATATGTTGTTAAGTAACTTGTCTGTTGGTACAATAAAACTGCTGTGTCATGTTCACTACAGGGGCCTGTTGGACGTCTAGGGCCAAAAGGAGAGTTTGGCTTTCCTGGTCGACCTGTAAGCATAACAAATAAAGAATATTTTATCGTGACTGTGTGTGCTATATAAAACAAGATTACACACTAACAGCTATACAATATTAGCTACACAGTACACAGTACACACTAAATACTATAATGAACAATACACAATATTAGCTACAAAGTACAGACATAAGATTTAACTACACAGTACACAAATACACTGATACAGTACACATTAATAATAACTATAAAGCACAGTATTAACTACACAGTATACACTAAAAACTATAATGAACAATACACTAATAACTATACAATACACACTCTTTCCAGGGGCGACCGGGTGTCACAGGACCTAAAGGAGAGAGTGGAGAGGCGGTGGCCCTGCAGGTTAGTGTTATCTTTCTAGATAAAGGTATAGTCAGCAATGTCAAATTCAACAAATATCTCCTCGCATTTCGCTATCTTACCATTCTCTGTGCGTGTTGGAAAAAGAATCTGAAACTTCTACACAGCCTTGGCTCCGTAAATAGCAGGGATGGCACTGATACGATACTGAGATAGGATATTGGTCCTAAACTGACAATTGGACAGTTGTAACCAATCAATGGGGCTAATCCAATTAAATACATTTACACGCGTAGGTCTACTGTCAAGAATCAGCCATGTCTAACCTACACAGGCCACACAGCAGCAGGTATATAAAATGCTATCCTAAAATAGAGATTGGCTGTCATTTACTTTTCAACTTAACTTTAAACCTAATTTACCACTGGAATCGAATCGGTACTCGGTATCGGCCGATACCCAAAGTGCCGTTATCTATATCGGTATCGGGACTGAAAAAAATGGATTGTGCGATCCCTTGTAAATAGTAACATAAACAAAGTGGTGAACATCGCTCGTATCACCAGAGCCGTAGCACTACGCTTTGCTTCACAATGCATGTGTGAGGCGGTTCCGCAGAGGACCGCGGAGCGATATTGTTTTAATTTAAGCTTGAAGTTAGCAAGAATGACTAAGGGCCCGATCACACCGAGGTGTGTTGCTGGAAACGAGTTGCTAGCAAAACCATTGTTTTCCTAAGACATGCTTCGTTTGCTTCGTTTTGTTTTTTGCGTTTTTAAGAATCACATAAAAGTTAAATTATTCTCAACTTTTCAGCGCAAGGCGTGGAGTCGCGCTGTTCGTAAATGTGACAGTTGGCCCAGGCAGCCGTACTCTTTGGCAAAGGCAGCGAGCGCATCTCTGTGTGATTGGCTGGTAATATAGAGAGACCCAGTTGGTCATTACTGTAATAAAAGTTTGGCTATGATTCCTCCTCATGTTATGTGATCTTTATTAATGGATTTATTTGTTCATAATTAATTTCTTATGTTCTTCCAGGGCCCTCCTGGCCCCCCGGGACCCCCTGGACGTCCTGGAATCTTCACTTGTCCCAATGGAGTAAGTGCAAGATGCACACACACACACACACTGTACAATCTTCCTGTTTATCTGTCTTATATTCATCTATCTTCATTATATTCATCTATCTCTTGTACATGTCTTTCTGTCTGTCTACTGTAACTATTTGTCTCCTGTCTGTCCGTCTGTCTGTCTGTCTGTCTGTCTGTCTACTGTATCGGTTTGTCTCCAATCTGTCTGTCTACTGTACCTGTCTGTCTTCTGTAACTATTTATCTCCTGTCTGTCTGTCTACTGTACATTTCTGTCTCCACTCATCCTGTCTGTCTGCTGTGTATTCTGAAGACAGTGTTCCCTGTCCCTCCACGTCCACACTGCAAGAGGACAGTAAGTGACTGACTAGGGCTCTGTTGGGTCTTCTGTCACAGCCTGTCTCACCACCCACCACTAACATGTGATGTCTGACCACATGACCCAGTAACTGTCTCACCACACAGCACTAACATGTGATGTCTACATGAGCCACATGATTCAGTAACTGTCTCACCACACACCACTAACATGTGATGTCTACATGAGCCACATGACTCAGTAAATGTCTCATCACACAGCACTTACATGTGATGTATGACCACATGACTCAGTAACTGTCTCACCACACACCACTAACATGTGATGTCTACATGAGCCACATGACTCAGTAACTGTCTCACCACACAGCACTAACATGTCTACATGAGCCACATGACTAGGGCTCTCTTGGGTCTCAGTAACTGTCTCCTGTCTCACCACACAGCACTAACACGTGGGGCTCTATCTTAAATCCAGAAGGCTAGTTTGAGACCTACGCAGTTCTAATTTTCCTGTCCAGCGCCCTCGTCTTCTTAAAAAGCAAATGCACCTGCACTAATTTGATCTCCCATGTTGTTAGTCTAACCATGATATGTTCCGGCGCATTCTTGGTGTATTGCTATCTTGAGGCAGCGGAAAGTTATTTGACCAACAAAAACCTGGTCTAACTGTCAATGGCTAATTATCAAGATAGCATCGCCTGTGGTGGGCGAACAACGCACGTACACACGCACAGTAGGATTGATTGAGGATACTATTAGTGTGTAGCCTACATCAACATATTTTAGGGGTCTTGGTAGAATCTCACTGTTGCCATGCCGCAATCCTGTAAAGCTGAAGACTGTATTCCAGAGGTTTTTGTTTGCTTCCTGTCCTATGTAAACAATGTGCTCTGGGCTCCGCCACTGTTCCACACACGCACTAATTGTTTCATACAGTCTGTACACGGCGTTGTGATGATCTATGTGTGATTATAACTTGTATCTGTCTGGCCTGGGACAACAGTGCATGCCTTTGTCTCTCCTCCCTCGGTTGAATTGGGCTCACAACATAGCTTTGTTTGTTATAGGGTGAATGTTGACAGGACCAGTCTAATAGCAGACATTCTCCATTACTTTCTAAATGTATTAGTATTTATTTTTATGTGCAAGCGTGCATATAACATATAACAGGCTACGATTCATGGGAATATAATGTAAACAATATACATATGAAAAGGTTTCTTATATGATAAATTATCCCTATATTTAAGTCTAGTGTTGAAACGAAGTACACTTTGACCCCTTGACATACATATGTATAGTGTTGTACAAGACAAATGTATGAGAACATTTTTTATTTTTTAGGAATGATGGTCAATCACAACCATAATTATATACCAACATTTTTATTTTCTGTATGTTGCATGATGTGACATTGATCTCAGTTTGTTTTTATATGAATAAGCATACCTAGATTATTTGACCAAATCACTGCAGTTTACAGCATGGAATATAAACAAAATAGTTTCGTCTTTGTATAAAGTACTAACCCATAGTAGACTAGATTGAAGTTAAAACATTTTACTTAGCTTACCTTTAAACATCTTGGGATATATCTATACATATTGGGATATATCTATATATAAGTTAATAGTTACTAAAATAACATATTTGACGTTCATGATACTTCCCTGTTATGAAATCTGTGTGCTTTATTTGTACAGCTAAACACCAATGGGACCATTTCCAATGGTAGGTGTGGCATTTTTTGGGACTGAACTGATACAGTAAGCGATTGAAGCTAGTAAAATGTTTGTCAAATTCACAAAATATCTCCTTGCAGCTTGCTATTTTTCTGTTCTCTGTGCATGCTGAAAAATTATTCTGATACTTCTACACAGCCTTGTCTCTGTAAATAGGAACACAAAATGGTGCAGTCTGCACACAACAACAATATCCTAGCCTTCACAATGTGTTTCCAATGTGTGGGGCAGAACTTCTGAGGGAGCAACCATATGGCATTGAATATAGAAGCGTTTTTGTTTTGAGCGAGCTCAAATATAAACAAGTTTCTCCAGAATGACTTACTATACCTTTAACCATGTTACAGTGTGACACTATTAAACACCTTACTGTTGTACCTAATTGTTGTTTCTGTTGTCAAGGTATCTGCCAATCAGGGCCTAAAGGAGAGAAAGGAGATAGGGGGATTCCAGGTGTGCCCGCTTCACCAGGTAAATCCTTAAAAAAAGCCTTTTAGTTTATTGTTGTTTTATACACAGGTACAGTATGAATACGTTCTACATATTTATACAGAATGATTATAATATGTGCATGTTGTTATGTTATCAATATTATATGTCATTCCTTTGTAGATATGTTTTGGACCAGGGGAGATTTGGTGAGTTGTCATCTATTATTTATGTATTAATAAATAAAAATAAAATGTTTTTAAACTAAATCCTGCCAAAGCATCCATGTGTTTTATGGTGTGCGCATGCGTTTGCGTGTGTGTCTGTGTGTGCATGCACAGTTTGGACACAAAGGTGACCAGGGAATAAGTGGACAGAAGGGGGAGTCTGGGTTGCCGGGACAACCAGGCATCCCTGGCAAACCAGGACCAGTGGTGAGTTGCTGGGTCGCCATGGGCAACAGCATGTATGATATTAGTGTGTCTGCTGTATTGAATGACACTTTAAGTAAACATACTGTACATCTGGTCTAAATATGTGCGTTGTTAGCCTGGCTAATTGACATGCTGCTGTCAAATCATTAGCAGGTGATTGGACAACCTTAAACCAATCAGAGCAAAGCCTCATGTGTGGATTATTTAATTGCTGTACAATCTACCATGTCTACACGTTTGTGTTCAAATACAACATATCTCCTTGGTTCTCTTTCAGGGGCCCAAGGGAGTGTCCTTACTTGGCCCCCCAGGCCCTCCTGGGGGGCCAGGCTTCCCTGGGATCCCTGGGCAAGGCAGGCCCGGTAATGTTGGACCCCCAGGACCACCTGGTCCCCCAGGACCGCCTTCAAGATACAGCTCAGGTATGTTATTGTTGACCAAACACTGTTATGAAGGAATCATACATTATATTAGTTCTACTGCAATACATACATGCATACATGTTAGTACTTCTACTGCAGCAGATACATGTTAGTACTTCTACTGCAGCAGATACAGGTTAGTAGGTATACAGCAGATACATGTTAGTGCTTCTAATGCAGCAGATGCATGTTAGTACTTTTACTGCAGCAGATACATGGTTAGCTCTTCTATTGCAGCAGATAGATGTTAGTACTTCTACTGCAGCAGATACATGTTAGTACTTCTACTGCAGCAGATACATATTAGTACTTCTACTGGAGTAGACACTGTACATTGTTTGCACAGAAATACATTCAGAATGACTATACAGCTCACATTGTTTTGTGTGGCAGCTGTGACTATTGCTGGCCCCCCCGGCCCCCCTGGCCCGCAGGGACCTTCCGGAAACTCAGCAATAGTAAGTGTACCACTATTTGTAGAGAATACTGTCAGCACAACATGCCCTAGTATCTATGGAAACATTTTCTCTTGAGGGAGGGAACAGTTTCTTTGTGTCCACCAGGATCCCTAAAGTAGCCTGTTTCCCCCCTCTCCCCCTCTCCCCCTCTCCCTCTCTCTCTCTCTCCCTCTCTCCCTCTCTCTCTCCCTCTCTCTCTCTCTGTATTGTAGTTGAGGACATTCTCCTCAAGAGAGACCATGATGCAGAAGACACTCAGGGAAGCTGAGGGTACAATAAGCTACGTCTCGGCTACAGGTTCTCTCTTCCTCAAGGTGCCTCTCGGATGGAAGGAAATACAGGTCAGGACCACACGGGGCATTGATGTGATGGTATAACCCATTGAGACAGGAGTGGCTCCTTGACAGTGTTCCAGCACTGAACTAATATAGGACACAAGCAGTGAATCAGATACAGGATCAGTTTCCCCACATATATTTCTATGAAGAAAAATTAAATGAAAGACGATCTCTATTGTGGGACGCTGAGCCGTAATGTTAATTATTTTGTAAACTCTCCTAAAGCAATGCCCAAGACTAATGGTAGTGCAACAAACATGTTTATCAACTACTTAACTAACTTTTCTCATATTACATCACTTTACAATGGTGGTAAAAGTGTGGGAAGCTAGGGGCTTGCTCTCTTCATTGTAGCAGTAAAGTCCCACCCCCTAGGTCAGAACATACACATCTGCCCTCTGGCAGTCAGGTTAGGTTAGGTTACTTTGTTAATACCCAAAGGTAGATTCATTTTGCAGTGAAAGAATCATCATCGCAGTTCATCATGACACAGACAACAGACAAGCATGGATTCTAAAAGTTCCTAGAACCATACATATTCATGCATGTATATGTAAAATAATAAGAACATATATAACATCCATAAAACATAAAAACAGATGTTATCATCATACCAGTGCTGCTTATGAATGGTTTGAATGGTCTGGCACAGTATGACATGATGAGATTAGATTGTTTACTGTGGTTTTCCTCCCACAGCTTGGAAGCTTAATCTACCTCTCAAATAACATAATTCCACAAGACGAGGTACGTTTATCTGATACCGTGCAAGTTAAACAGCTATCCTATGTAGAATGGTTGTTAAAATAACGTAATCCTTATGTCAACTCTCCGTTTAGCCTCGACCTTCGTCTCAGAACAGAGGAGACACGATGCAAAGGGTCCCTTCTGCACGAGATCGGGTGGGTTCAGGCCTGAGTGTCTTCATGGGGATTAGCATGAAATATTCTACTGTAAAATCAACTGAGGTGAATTTAAAGCGACGCTCTCTGGACAAAATCGTCGCTGTCTTGTTGGCAAACAAAGCTCGTTCCTGTCCCGCTTGGTAGTGCTATAGTGGCTCGCTCTTCTTTCATAATGACGTGTTTTTGTTTATATACAGTTGTTTATCATTAGCATTTGTGTGTGTTTGTGTGATGCTAATGGTCTTCCTCTGGACGGTTAGCTCCACCTAGTGGCTCTGAACCAGCCTCACTCAGGGGACATGATGGGTCTGGACATGGCTGACAAGATGTGCTACGAGCAGGCCAAGGCTATGGGCCTGCCGCCCAACTACCGAGCTTTCGTCTCCTCCAGCCGACAGGACCTGCTGCACGTGGTATACCCGGGCTTCCGTGAGACCCTGCCCGTCACCAACCTCAGGGTGGGTCCTGCTCTCTCCATGCTGTCTGTCTGTCCGGAGCCGTGGTAAAAAGGTCAACTGATTGTGTAGTCGGCACATTAGCATGAAAACTATTAAGCTTAAATCATTTAATATAGTGGAAATATAAATAATAATATTTGGAGTGGCTTAGTCTACTGGGTTAACATTTCAAGTAAATTGAATATGTCTGATTTAGTATAGATAACTTGATATGACCTGTATTTATCATTTTGTGCTATTACAGTATTTGACTGACAGTTTATGGTCTAATCGGACAGGGTAAATACATAATAAAACTAAGCAATACATTATTATTACCTATATTATATTACCTATTACCTATTATTATAAATCAGTAATCACCTAAATTAGAGCTAAATAAAAACCAGGCTAAGCCATGGGGAAAGCTCGCGTTAACGCTGATGAAATAATGGTTAGTTACGGCCCTAGTTCTCTGAACTCAGCACATCTCCGCCCATACCACCAGTGTATTCTTGACAATCACATGCTCTGTTCCACTTCCAGTAGAATGTGGTGTCTTGTTACTCCTATCTTCCACCCACGGGAAGCTGCTTACGTAAACACGCGGCGACCAATAGCAGGGCCTCCTGACCACAACTAGCCTGCCTCTGTGTTCTCTGGCAGGGAGACGTGATGTTCAGGAACTGGAGGAAGGTCTTTAGTACCGATGCAGCACCAATCAACACCAGGATACCCATCTACTCCTTCGATGGGCGGGACGTCCTGCTGGACCCCTTTTGGTCAGTGGACCTGTCTGTCTGTCTGTCTGTCTGTCTGTCTCTGTTCATGACCATGCGTGTTTGATCTTCATCACTTTATCACCCTTCAGGCCCCAGAAGAACGTCTGGCATGGCTCCACCAGTAGGGGGCAGCGTGTGGCAGACAGACACTGTGAGACGTGGCGGGCCGACCACCTATCCGTCATGGGAATGTCTTCCTGCCTGACGTCAGGCCAGCTCCTGGGCCAGCAGATACGCAGCTGTTCCAACCAGTACATTGTCCTATGTATCGAGACCCACAAGAGCCCCTAAACACACACACACACACACATGTACAGACACACAATCGGAGGTGTGCATGTGTCACGTGACCTAAACGTGTCATCCGACCCTTAACACATCTACGCTTTTCAAAACGTGTCACTGCTACTTTTCACCACAACATACTGTATCCTGGCCTCTAGCCTGCTTAGCATTCTGGTCGCTAGCAGCTACTGTACTATACTGTAGGTGTGCAGGCAGGTACCCATGCTAATAGGTAGCCATGCTAACGTTGGGTTGTGTTACAGTACATGGGTGGTTCTCAAAAAGCCTTTTCTGGGGAGGGGAAGAGATGTTTAAATAATTGTACTGCTAGGCCTATTATTGTTGATATTAAATTATATTTTAAAGCCACTACAGGCAATGCTGATAATTAAGATCTGAGTTTGAGTTAGAATGTGTGGTACATTGTACAGGTTGATGCTGTTGGTTTTTAGATTGAATCACCAGGAATCACCCAGGTCGAATCAAAGCTAAAAACACAGAACAGGGACATTTTGGGTTAATGTCACAATTAATGTAAGCGACTGAGGTGGAAGGATCCCAAAAAAAAAGGGCCATCTGTTTACAGGTTGTCTGAACATTTCCTTTAAATTATTGCTACAAATCTTCGGGAAAAGTTTAGCAAGCAAATCCAGGACCAGAATGATAGCATGTCACTGCTACTATAACAAACAGCTACTGTGTCCAAGTGAAACTCCCAAAACAAACTGCCACCTAAGTAATTTTTCGATGCACTGTATTTGATAATTTTTTATATTTGTTTTGTACATTTTCTAGCCATTGCATTTTTGTTCCATATCTGCATACAGTATATCCAGTGATATCACACATTTTCCGTATTTTCTTTCACTAGGGTATTTAATTTAAATTTGACCATTTATTTATGCCGTGGCCACACATAACATTAAATCAAATAAATAGCAGAATAAAGAATGTAATTTATAGTGGGTTTTTTTTGTCACTTTTGTCTTTTACCATGTTTTTGGATTGAGAAATTTCTGGAACATTAATAGAATTCAACCCATTTTTAGCACCCTATGAGGAAGGGCAGAAATATGAATTTGAAATATTTCATATAGGGCAAAAGTGAGATCATATGTTTTGTATAGAAATTGTTGTTTTATTGAATAAATGTCTCTTTTCATAACAAGTTTGGATTATTTCCTCAACAATTATAAAACTGGAATCAGTTTATTAATTAGCTGCATACCTTGCAATGCAAAATAATGCTAAGGATGTGTTTAGAAAAAAGCCACGCCCCTTGATTATTTGAAGTCAGGTTTGCACCTGCAGTATAAAACCTTATGCAGGTGTTTGGTGCACACTAGAAGACTGCTGTGTTACGTGATCTAGATCACGACAAATACAAACCCACACAAGCCAGAATATCTCTTCCTTCACACTGTAAGTACCTAGTCAATGTATAGTGTTTGCAGGGCAGTTATGATTTGAACCGTAATCCTAAAACAGATTTTACTTTTCAGTCTTATAGGGTGTAGTCGAATGTATTATATAGTATTTTCACCATATATTACATTTAATTAATACACTATTAATTTAGGGTTTAATTTACCAGAATGTTGAGAGTTTAATATTTATTTATATCTATAGATTCAATTCCACTTTATTGCAGATCCTTGGGTGCATATCAGCAAACAGAACAATAACAATAAGAAGGAATATATATAATACAATTATTAACTACAATACATAGTTACAGTTCATAACTGCACTATAATGGCAGTTTATCATATAATACTAAAAAACATAGACATTTATTCAAGTGTTTCCAGAAGCAAGAGAAGCAATACAATGTTAGTTTTAATAAGAATCAGCTGGTTTGGATAGGGTTACTTTTATTGCAGCATTCATGGGTATATTCACAGCAGTATAATGTACAACATAATATTTTTACTGGAGCAGATAGATGAGGTTCATATAAGGGTTCCTCCTATGATCATAAAATAATTTGTTTCAGTAGAGTCTTGCGGCCTGTAATGTGTAAACTGCTGAACAAAAGCAGGTGCTCAATATGGGTCATCTTAATTATAAATAAAAGAATGAATGAATAACAAGTACAAGAGGATTTGATTACAAGATTACATAGTGTTTAGCTGTTCTTTTGATCTTATCTGGACTACAATAGGGTTTTGAATTATGTTCTGTACTGTACATCACAAAGTCTTCCACATATTCCCCTGTTATTAAATATAATTCTGTATGTAGTGCACTGAAAATGTGTAAACAAACAACACAATGGTACAATGCAATACATATTTGTCTCTGATCAGAAATGTGTTGCAAATGTAAATCTGAAATATATATACAGTACTGTATATTTATAGTACGTATACATTATTTTGAAACAAAAACTAGCCAATAAAAGATTGTCCTTATTGGGTACGATATAGCTGTTATGTACATTATATTGTAGTCATGGTTAATACGATGCAGGCTGTACATTACATTGTAGCCATGGTTACGATGCAGGCTGTACATTACATTGTAGCCACTGTTAAGATGCAGGCTGATGTTCCCATACAGAGAGCATGGTTCGCCACAATCAAGGAACAATGTTTCCTGTCTACATTCTCTTCCTGGCACTTCCACTGGTTTCAGCCATGTCCATCCATATGGGACACTGTCCCACTACCAGCATCCAGTCCAACTTCACCCTGAGCAGGGTAACATATGTGGAGCCTATACACCATATACTGTACACACACCAACCACTATGCGTCCTGGGGAAGTCTTAACGTTTCATGACCTTCTCTAAACACACATACAGTGAATTTAGGGTGGCTGGGAGTAGTAGATACAATCATTGATCATTTGTGTAAGATAGTTATATGTATGAAAAAAGCAAGATTCATCAACAGATTCTTATTTTTATATTTTGATTAAGCATCAGCAATTATATAAGACTTTAAAATGGCAGTGATATAACCTAGTGGCTAGTCTAACAAGTATAATCCAGAGGTCTAAAATGCAAATTCTGAAATTATTCATTTATTCATTTTGCAATTAACGAGATTAAATAAATACAAATATATATAATAATTTCATTACAATAATAATAGAACAATGTATGTTTAAAAAGTAAAAGCATTCAAAATTCAAAATTCAAAAATGTATTCAAGAGTCCATTCACAAGTTGGAATCTGAATGAAGTCATGACCTCCACTATTCCACCTTCATGGGTTTGTTGGGGAAACCACCATGTATGTCTGAAATTGTAATAACAATGAGACTACATTACAAGATTAGTATATAAATGTTTCAAGTTACTAAAATATTAATATGTCATACATTTGAAAGAGATATAGTGGTCTACACAGATTGCATGGTCTAATGATTGGTTCAATGTTTGCAAAATAAACAAAAATAGTGCACATTTGCAAAAGTAGTTCTTAAGATGTGGATGAGCATAATGCGGGACCTTCTACTACATCACTAATCAGCAAAATCTAAATGGCTGGCTGAAACACATGCTTCATAATGGCAGCCTATAAGAAAATGACAGAATTGATGTCTTTAAAAATGTGCACTGAAAACACAGAAAAAGATAAGATTACAGTTAGCAAAATCCAGTATCTATTCTGATCAAGCCATTTCTCAGTGTAACTCAATTCATCTGAGAAATCAGGTCTTTGATGATGTTTCATGATTTTGATTATTACTTGCTTTTGTTAGAGTAAAACATCACTATTACACGTTAAATTATGTCCTAGCATAAATGAGTTTGCCCTACTCTGAATGGTGATAAAAATGTTATGTTTTCTAAATATGAATTTTGTGTCTCTCACACACGCATTTATAGATTTCACACTAACTGTATGCCTCTCTTCCTGCAGTTCCTAGGTAAATGGTATGAGATAGAGCGTTTTCCACCCATGTGTGAGAAAGGGTCTTGTAATGAGATTAACCTGTCGATCATGGCTGACGGAAACACAGGAGTCATGCTCTCCCAGACAGTGTGAGTTTTCTGTGTGAGATCTCTTGGAAATGTCTTATTTCATGAATGCATTTTCACTTGCAATACAACTACAGTGAAATAATTAATAAAGTAATAATATTTAGATAATATAATTTACTTTTATGGCCCAAGGTTTTGTAATAGGCTAACCCTGATTTGCTGAATATGGTCTGGAGCATTAATTAACCAAAATGGCACCAAATAAAATAAACATTTTATTGACATGAAATGTGACCATTGATCTCCTGGTTTCTCTTCTACAACAGCAATGGCAAGGTGGAGACTGTAACTGGGGTTGCATACCAGGACAGTGACTTCCCAGCCAAGTTTGGAATGAGCTATTATTGTGAGTGGTTTAACGAGTTCCATTATACAGTAGAAGAAGAACTACTATGTGCATAGTTATGCTATTTAAAATATTGAGTAAGATGCTAGCATGTTAGCCTGGTGTAACCAACATTATACAGTAGAAGAACTACTGTGTGTGCATAGTTTTGCTATTTAAAATATTGAGTAAGATGCTAGCGTTTAACCAATCGGTGTTGCTACTACTGTTATGATCACATCATCTAGCTCTGCCACCATTTAGAAACACGCTTGACTTCAAAGTCATCTCACTAGCCCTCGCTGATTAGTTTGCCAGCAGGGTAGCTGTGAAAATGACAATGTGAACTGGGTTCCCAAAATATAATCTCAGCGAGAGTAATAGTCTGGCGGAGCCAGGCTAACAGTATGCGATGATTCTTGAAAATGGTTTAATGTACCCTTAGGGTTATTTATGAAGTAGGCTACTACAAGAGTAACATGAGAAAACATGAAATAATATCCATAAAATCCAAAGCTTTGAATAATAATTTCCTCCTCTGCTCCATACATAGTTCTGCCCAAATTTCCCTGGTGGGTCCTCAGTACAGACTATTCCAATGTGGCTGTGGTTTATTCCTGCAAAAACATGTTTGACATATTCCACGTGGACTATGTCTGGATCCTCAGTCGGACTCGCTCCCTGGCCCCTGCGCTGCTAAAGGCCTCTAACGATGTGTTAACAGCAAACTTCATCAACATCAGCCAGTTGACAGTTGCCAACCAGTCAGGTTGTGGAGAGTAAGCTTACGGCTGCATCTTTGACGTTATGTTATCTTGTAGATGGCTAGATGTATGACTTATGTACTGTATGGGGCTGATTAAAATGAATCTTTCAATTGGTAATATTCATTTATGGAATAATTACATGACTATAAATTTGCACATTTTGCAGGATTAATCTGGGTTTTTTGAGTTTTTGTTTATCATTTTTTAATGATTATTATATTTTATTATTGTTTATCTTCTTGTTGATTAAATTTCAACTTGAAAAGCAAATGTGTGTTTTAATATCCCGTACTATATTGTATAAAACATATTGCTGTATTAATGCATTACATAAAACATACTTTATTGTTATACAATATTTACATGTGATACTGTTACCTATCTGCCCAGTAGCTGTGTAAAACAAAATACTGTACAACAATTGCATTACAATAGCTGCCATATACTGTACATATAATGAACACTGATACTATACTACAATATTTACAAAACCGTATAAGATCATTTTTGTCCAGTTGAAGACTTTATAAAACAAAACAATGAATGAAGATATATACTGTATACCGTGTATGTATATCTATTTTTTTTATAGCCTACAGTAAATATAAATGTATTAGCAAGTCTAAAATATTATATCAACTGAAGGTGAGTTTCAATTTTAATGTATTACTCAGTTGTCGATTTAATGTTTTACACAGAGTCCAAATATTGCTCTTCAAACACATTCCTTCCAAAGGTCTGCCACACAGTGAACACACAGACACCAATGTGCACATATGCTGCAGTTAGTTTGGGTCGCTTGTTTGGATTAAGTGGATTATTTATTTTAAAAGCAAAGTTCTCATTGGCTACAATTACATTACTGAGACATTATAATTTATCTTTAACACTTCTATTTGACCATTTCAACATGACATCTTTTCTGGTTTTAACATAATTTTTTCTCTTGGTATGCTTGCTAAATAGAATTTGAAAAATATTATTGTTAAGAATATATTCATGTATTATTGAACATTTGAAGCATCATACATGGTGTAATAATGTATTTGATTGCTTAATATCAGTTGTAGTAGTTAGTTAGTTATGTGATTAACTTTGGCCATATTTAAAATCGTATTCAGGACTGATGATTTATTTGCAGCTGCACTTAATATTCACGTTTTCTATCAATAGGATAATAGATTTTCCTCAGCCCCATGCAGTGACACCAACAGCAGAACATGTATACCCTGTGTGTACAGTAGCAAACACACTGGTGTACACAATGTGATGTGAGAGGCAAAGTGAATTAAGAATACGAATCTGACAGCTTCAAACATTCAGTCAGTTATAATACAACGATCACAAATAATAACAATTATCCTCACATTAACTGCCTAGTATTTATGTATGATCATTTTGTTTGAAGGTCAAACTGGTAGTTCTCCTGGCCTATTGTTCAGAGGTCAGCATGCAGTCATTTGACTTTGGCTGGTGCCCTAGTCCAGCTGTACAGAACAACTTCAACATCACCAAGGTAGCAGCTCAGAACAGACACAACCACACATTGTATGAACTTGATGTCATATACAGTATATGCGTGCAATGTTCCATAAAGAAGAGAGCAAATATTTATTAACAGCCTACTAAAATGGAATCATACAGTCAGATGGTATACAGTATACTGTTACAGTATACACACATATTGGCCCTTATTTCTGTTTATGCATGTTTCATAAATGAGGGACATTTGGGATGTGTACATTTATATTCTGTACTAACTTCTACTGCTACTGTAATTTACAAGACACATTCACAGTGTGGGGACACCTTTATTTATATCTACAGTATATATATCTGAAACTTACCCTTAATTTGATTGCACCCACTAAGCCGATATATATTATTTAATTTTATTTATAACTGTGGTGGGATATCAACCTTTTTTTTGAAGCATTGAGAGATATTGATGACATTTTCCTCCAGTTCACTGGCATCTGGTACGAGATTGAGAAGTCACCACCCATAGAGAGAGGGAGGTGTATCCAGGCCAAATACATACTTCTGGACGATGGCACTGTCAACATACACCTTTCTGAGCTGTTGTGAGCCTCTCTCTGGAATTCACGCAAAAACACACATACAGTACACATATATATATATATATATTGGCTTTGCGGTTGCCTCTTGTGTTTTATTCCTTACACCCTGCTTTATACAGGGTTATAAAAAAACAAAACAAAAAACATAAGATTTACGGTAAATTACTGGCAGCTGTGGTTAACGGTACTTTACCGTAACAAATACGGCAGAAATTCTTCTTCTTCTAGAGCTACTTTGTCTACTGTATTCCTAATATGGTGTTGTACCATATATTTGACAGTATTATGGTCAAAGAAAGATAGTAGACTACCGCTGAATTTACATTTAAGGTTGGAGTTATATTCTATATTTTACTGTATCAATATAAGACTTAAAAAGTTACACTGTTCTGTCATTACGGTGGAATAGATTTTTGCAACTGATTGTTTGAATGATTTGTTTCACTGTTGGTGGTATTTTATGATTTGATATTTTTTACAGTGAATGCCTGCAATTCTATTATTGGCCAGTAGTAGGCTAGGCACCATCTATTTATTTATTTGATCTGTGTTTGGATCCTATCACATGCATTTATATTTATATACTATGCATACACAGAATTTCATTTTTTTTTCAAATGTCTCTCTCAATTTGTTACTACATAACCACCCTTCCTGCTCCACCCCCACCACACACACAAACACACACACTCTACTCAGATCTGATGACCAGCTGAAGTCCATTAACGGTGTGGCCAGAGTTCAAGACCCATCAAAGCCTGCTATTCTGACAGTCCGTGCCAAAGGTGAACTCACTGTAAAGATAATTGCACTGTAGCAACACAGTTACATTGGCTACATAACGTGGTTGGGATTAGGGAAGTACCTACTGTATATTGAATCCCACTGCATTCAAGACAAAAACAACTAAGCAAACACATTTTTATTAAATTATTAATATTTGTCTGATCTACATCGTTGTCTGGCAGGGTCAGATGTATTCTTGTCACAAAGACACCAAGAGACTGTATATTAGGCCTATATGGTGTGGTTTACACTGTATACAGTATGTTGGCTATATAGTGTTGAAAGGTTCCCGTATAACAAAGAAATTGCATGGAAAGTGTGTGAGCCCATGTGATATGTGCCTCCACTTGCTACAGGTGTACACCTAAAGATGTTGCTAATAATTATATAACTCTAAATTATAGAATTATCGTTAGGCCCATGATATTACCCACAATCTGTCTCGGTGTTAGGTGTTTATTATTCACCGTACTTGGTGCTGTCTACGGACTACCAGACCTACTCTCTGGTCTACTCCTGCACCGACTACCTGCTTTTCCACTTCGACACTACTTGGATTCTGTCGCGCACACGGACGCCGCCTGATGATGTCATCGCCCAGCAGCATGACAGACTGACTGCTGCCGGACTCAGCCGCCGCACATTGTCACGGACTGACCAGACTGGCTGTGAAGCCATGACATGGTAATATGGAATGTAGCATTCATTACTGGCTGGCATCCTGGCTGACCCAGGACAAACTACTACCACAAAGTAACTACGTATAGGGACAGACCCCCTTCCCCCACCCATGATGCACTTGACTTGCATGCAGTGTGTATGGTTGTGTTTGTGATTTGGCTACTTCGTATAGCACCTAAAGTATTGGGTTTTTATAGTGTTCTCATAATGTAGAGTTGTCAAAAACAAAACAATATCACAAAGGCCTTACCACTTATGGTTATACTTTAATGTATATTAGGCTAGTAATGCTAGCCAACATTCAACAGTGTTAATAGAAATCTGGTGACCATATATTGTTGGACTCACAATTCCTATCCACTGACCATTAGTTTCAGCCTGATGATGGATTTCTACACTACAAAGGACAATGCATATTTGTGCCCATATGAGGCCACATCTACTTCCTAAATAAGACTGCTTGGTTTTCTGCTTGTAAGATACACTCAATAAGGCTTGGCGGTTAATGCCTGTAATGATATAGATTCAGTCAAAATAAAAACAAACCTAGCTTGTAGGCCTACAAACAATTCCTGTATCAACATTTGTAGGTAAAATCAAATGCAGTCTAATTGAACGCACATAGCTATAGTGGAGGAGATCCAGAAAGATTAAATAAAGCCAAAACAATGGAATGGTTTGAGTCTGCGTAGTTCTTTGGTCATTTGTGAATGATGACGTTGAGTGAACAAGCGCGTGATACATGATGACAGTCTTATTTAACGTGTCTCGTGCTGCTGAACGGACGGGGGAGCCTCACGTCCTGGCAACGTTTTCACTGGGACACATCACTCGTGTTAAAAAGGTAAGAACAGCCTGTTTTATGAACATTAGAAATAACATACAAGGTGAATACTGTATGTGAACTACATTTTCTTATTTGTTTTATATTAATATTACAGTATAATACGTAAACAGAAAATGTATATTTGCACATACTGCATATTATTGTATTCTGGAAATATCTGGTAATATTTTTACTTTCTAAAGGGTGCCCTGAATCCATCTTTTATGTATGCTTTTCTGTGTAAACAGTGTTGATATATATATATATATATATATATATATATATATATAATAGCAACTGGTTATGTTTATATCTTCTCATCTGGCTAACATTTCAATATAATATTTATATACTGATAAAGTATAAATGAATAGTTTGAAATTTTTAAAGTGCTGTTAATAATGACCATCCATTCACAAGGGATTCTTGAAGATATAGAAAGGCCTGAGCTGACATTGTTACCTTGGCGACCACCGATTATTATCCATTTGTCTATAATTACACAATTGGACTTTACTGGCTTGGAATGTCATGGGACACAGATGTGTAAAAGTGCATGCTTCTGAAACCATCTGAACTGGAGGGATGGTATTTGACTGTCTAAAGACAAAACATGGAATCATGAACACACTCTAAAGATGTCATTTATTAGATTTTATTACTGCTAAATTAATAGGTTTTATAACAACAGTATTTTTAATATTATTTTCATATTTTCAATTGCTGAATAATATCAACCTTTTAGAATTTATAACTTTGAATAAACGTTCTTAGACTGAGTCTGTTCATAATGAATATTGATGAATCCCCCAATATGAACATGGAAAGCATAAAGACAGTCCTGCGAGTCCTATATACAGATATAAGCCTGTGGGCAAATGATAAACCACCTTTTTAAATGTAATCTGTTACAGTTAGTAGTTACCAGGCTAAAATTATAATCAGAAACGTAATTTTTGGATTACCAAAATTTAGTAACATAATATGATTAGTTTCCATTACTTTTAGATTACTTCACGCCTAAACATTGTTCTTTGAAATGCCATCTAAAGCAACTTTGGCAGTGCCAAATATTTATATTTCCGTGACTGTTTATGTTGCTCAGGGGATCAGATTAAAGTAGGACTTCATTTAAATTATTGATTGACGTTAATGAAAGATTAATGAGAGAACAGCTGATTATTTAAAAGTAGCCCCAGATATAATCATCACATATAAAAAAGTTAGTTACTTGTTACTTAGTTACAAGTAACAAGTTACTTCCAAACCCTGTTAATAAGTATGAATATTATATATACAAATATATACAACATATATTTCAGACCAAGTCATTTGATTGGGCAAGATGCTTGAGTGCTGATGTTTAGTATTTTAGTACTTCGGCACTCGGCCTATGAACTCATACTCTGACTGAATCACAGTTTAGAGTGAGGGATGTGTCCAGTCACCTGTAGTTGTTTAACTTCTCTTCTACTCTCTCACAAAGGAATGATGTTGTCAGTCAGTTTTGTGTTCCTGGTTCTGACAGTGGTGTCAGGACAAATCTCTCATTGGGGTCCCTGTCCTATGCCCAAGGTCCAGCCCAATTTTGACATTAAGCAGGTAACACACACACGCCTGCACACACATACACATGCATCGCACACACGCACACACAAACACACACACGCGCGCCTAAAATAATTGTAAAAAATTTGTGAACTTTACAAAGATTTAATTTTCTAGACTAGAATATAAATTCAAAAGAGGGTGACTGTGATTTAAAAAGTGTAATATAATATAATATATGTACAATACAATACAATATAATATAATATAATATAATATAATATAATATAATATATGCATTTTGTTTGTATTGTGACATGTTGTGCTAATAGTATCTGGGCAGGTGGTATGAGATTGAGAAGCTTCCAGTGAATACTGCGAGAGGAAAGTGCATCGAGGCAAACTATGGCATCCGCAGTGACGGGACAATCCAAGTCATCAACTCTCGCTTTTAGTGAGTAGCGTGCATGCCAGGCTGTGAATATAACGGTTTGGATGCTGTGTTGTCATGATAATGACATTATGATTGCCTAATTTGGATCCAAACCAATTATTGTGTGTCTACATATACCTGGCAATGTATTTGGTCTCTCTATCAATCTAAATTAATTCAAGTAATTCAACATTTGAATTGCAATTAAATTAATTGTGCTATATAAATAAATATACTTGACTTGACTTGACTAATTACTCTTAATTAAAGACATTTCAACAGTGGTTGTTCCAACCGAGACCATAGTAAATCTCTCTCTCTCTCTCTCTCTCTCTCTCTCTCTCTCTCTCTCTCTCTCTCTCTCTCTCCCTCTCTCAGTAAAGACAAGGTGAGAACAGTGGAAGGGACAGCAGTGGTTCAGGACACAAATGATCCAGCCAGACTTGGAGTCAGTTTCTCCTACTGTAAGCTCTCTTATATACCATTACACATTTAAAGGGTCACTCCTTGATTTGTGTCCTCCCACACACAAACCAAAACAACATAGGGTGATTAAGTCTGAACCAAAAGGGTAATTCTAGACATAGTTTGAGGAGTGTTTCTTAAAATATGAAAAGCCGATAATGATAGTGAACTGATAAAATAATATAATTATATATATATATA
>JAODTR010017718.1:0-16509 GCA_025399935.1 Amblyopsis rosae
GCTATCGGGGTGTAAAGAGAATTTCAAGAAATTTTACTAAATGTGCTTCTGAAGCAAATGACATACTCATCCTTTAAAAGGAAGAACGGTCCTGCTGTGGCTAAACTCGTGGGGACATATCCATATCCTCACCTTTTCTGTAATGAGTGGCCCTGCTCCCCTTTTAGAGTGGCTTTGGGGGCTTTAATGCAGTCGAGGAGTATCGCTTTAACAACTGCAACGCTGACTTGCATTAGCTAGGTGGCATTAGCATTTCTTAAAATACAGAAAGGAGGGGTGGAGTTGTAGAGAAGTGCAAATTTGACAGGATTAGTTTTTCTTACAGCTGGTCTCAATGCAGACATACAATGTGCTCTTTCCATCATTCCCCAATTATATTCCAGCTGCAGGTGCGCAGCCTCCCTGCCACGTCTGCCCTGGAATCCAAACTTCAATAATTACTGGGAAAGAAAAATAAGAAAGTTCCGTGAACGTAACAAAAGGTCTGGACTGCAGTTTGCTAAATCCCAACACCTCTAGCCACCACTTGCTAGCAAGCTGTTTGGCTGCAATGTGAAGAAAGAACATTCTCAAAAGTCCGCTGTAATTAAGCAGGAGCAGAAGTGTGTGTGTGTGTGTGTGTGTGTGCGTGTGTTTGGGGGAAGGGGGAAAGGGGTTCTCAGTAAATCCGAGGTGAGTCAGAAGCCTTAATTAGTTATTTAAGTCTCTCTCTCTCTCTCTCTCTCTCTCTCTCTCTCTCTCTCTGCTGTGGAGTCATTAATGTTGACAAGAAACACTTTTCTCTCATTTAATATAATAAATAATGTGTGGAGTGACAGTTGTGCGAGGGATGGGGGGGGCAGTCACCACTTTTAAAAACAGCGGGAAGGCCGCAATTAACAGTATCAGACAACCAGTGTGATGCACACACACACACACACACAAAAGCGTACCTACACACACATACATACAGTATGTATACAACACACTCATATGCATGATGTACACACGACTAAACGCCCACAATATATACAAAATGGTATGTTCTAAAGTAGTTTTTGATTAGTCACGGAATATTTATGTCCAATCGTGTAACTTCATATTTTGTGGATGGAACAATTTCAGTTTTCTATTCATACTGTAAGTGCCCATGCCATTAACAAACTGCCGTGTTGTTCAATTAGCAAACGAAATCTGGGATTGTTCAGACGACAATCCTTTTCCCTAAATGTAGTGCTGATAATTAATTGTTGCAAGCAAAGTCAATGATCAGGTAGGTGAACCACTAGAGAGCTATGTAAACAAAACCTTGCCTATCACGGGTGAGTGGATGTGAAAGCGTTGAGAAAGTTTTGCAAATGTAGTTTATGCCCTCTGACAAATGTAGCGCTTTTTATTTTGGAGTAAAAATCTGTACTGACATACCTGCACTGTCAAACAACCCTTATATTAGCAAAACAAACTACTAAAATATGCATGAGTAACACACTAATATAGCACGGATAAACAAAGGTTTTTCTGTTTAAAGAAAATATTTAAATTAGTTTGAAAAACATGAGTAAATAGAAAGTAATGCTACTTTCATCTATTAACGTTATCATAAACATTGTGGTACAAAGCTAATGGCTTAGCATTTGCTCTTAGGTGTCTAAATAATATTGTCTAGTATCATGTCTTTCAACAAGAATTTTCAAAGAAGTCAAACGCAACTCATTCCAATACAAAGCTCTATTTGACTGGAATAATCCTTCCCTTTCATTTTTCTGAGCTATATTACCTCTTTCCGCTGCCTGAGGACATCTTTTATTTTCACATTTATACAGTACTGTAAACAACTTGTTCATGTTTTTAACTTGACTGTCCTTACGAACTGCAGCAATTGCTCTTTATGCTTACACTATTGATTTATTATCAGTGTCATTGTATCACATTTGTCTTGTATAACAGCAGATCGCAGGGGGTGGGAGAGGCAGAGCAAGCTGTCTGTAGCCTCTCTGTAGTGTTGGTTTGTTACTGTGTTTGTAGGGACTATCCGTCCCATACAATGCATTAATTAACCATTATAATACATAAATACATTAAAATGTAAGTATTGACAGCAATTACAGCTCTAGTTGCTGAGCAAATATTATTTCATTATATTATTGTGTCCAGTTTATGTTTATAATAAAGTGTGGTAACTTTACGACTGAAGTTTTGACAGGCAGCATCCCCCCCACGTTAATTTAATGTTCAGGTATTAAATGATTTCAGCATCATGAATATCAACATAATCTGTTACAGTGAAAATTAAATATTCAAACGTCTCAGCCAGAAACAGACGCTCCCTGGCAGAAGAATGTGTCACCAGGAGAAAAAAAGAGGGCAAAAAAAAAAAAGCACCAAATGTGTGAGTGAGAGATGGGTGGCAGAGCCAGAGCGACCGTATGAGAAGTGGCCAGCTCGGGGGGGTGGGGTTGGGGGGGTGGAGGAGTTGATGGGGATTTGATGATTGGAAAATGGATTGGTGACAAAAAGCCACAGCTTGGAGCTAAGATTAGGATTCCATCTGTCTTGGATGAAATATTCAAATACACGTCGTACATTGTGGCGGAGGCATATTACGCGCTAAGGATGGATGTGGAAGATAATATGAAACAATGATGAGGTCTCTTGACGTCGAGGCGTCAATTGCGTGCAGGTTGTTTTGTTTGGAGGAGCTTGCATGTGCCTAGTAGTCTCAGCCTCTTCCGTTCATTAGCGCTACGTCACATAAGCAACTCTGTGCTGAACGTCTGATGCATAGACCCCTGTAAACTAGAGACTGACTTTCTGGAAGTGAGGAAGTCGATATTCATCGGCTATTGGCATTGTCACTCACAAGTCTGCATCCGAAATTCCAGTGCAACACTAATGGAGTGCTTTATTTGCAACTTTCAGTTAAATGTCTGACTTTGTTGATAGTTTGTTTTGTTTGTTGACTTTCTGAGTTACATCGTTGGTCGTCGTGCTTGTCAAGTAGGCGGTTCTTGACACAGATAGCCAGCGCTGTGTCCCAGACTTTACGTAAGTAAAGGCTGGCTCTGTGGGACTAGAGGTGTTAAATCAGTTCCAGGTTTGTGACCCACTGGGGGGAGGGTACAGGGGCTCGGCCAATCAGATGGTGGAACAGGACAAAGGTGTCCTGCCAAATCAGCACTGAAAACTGCATTGAACAATGAAGCCAAACAGTGGATATATTGCTTACTGTAATATAAGCAACAACAAATCACAGCCGTGCTGATATATAGTCTAACACACTCCCTCTCGTGTGATATTGCTTAAATATATCCAAACAATGAAACAGCAACATCCATAAGTTGAGATCTGACCATGCATGGCCAGGGTCATGTGTGTGTATGCATACTGTCCCTACAGTTTGCTGATAGTTCTTGGTTATATTCTGCAAAACCTTACGGCCCCCCGGTTTTCAGTGTAAACTCTTGTCTCCTACAGTACAGTGCATCTCAGTTGATTAAGAAACTCATTACAGCAAATACTTTTCTGCAAAACATACTATTGGATTATCTGTGGCTCTCATATCAGGCCCATGCCGGTAATTCAATAGTGGCTGGGACTCTCGCTGACCTTTTTGCGAGACGTCGGTTGGCAGGAAGGCTTTTATTGGCACTGAGTCACGATTTGCGTCATGGGATCTCGTGGCGTGTGGGAGGAAAAAGGCTTTGCGCAGCGAACCCAGGATCAAACTGCCGTTTGAGTGTCTGACACGGATTACCTGAGAGGGACGGATGGTGGCCTGTCGCTGGCCCCGTGTACCGGGTTCAGTTAAAAATACATACATTTATTTAAAAAATGATGACGCGCAATCCGCTTCTAGCATGATTCATAAGTTAGTGCGATGTCTAAAATGGTGCTGACATTTTGAACGAATCGTTTAGTTGGGAGAAGAGAGATGGGTGGGTGGTAAAGTCTCACCAACTCACCACTTCTGTCGTAGATGTGGATTAAACTTGTCCTATAGCATAGTTTCTCGCCTGCAAGTAAAGACATTTCTGAGGTGAAAATGTGATCTCTAGCTCAACTTTAAATTATAGAAAAAAATGTATTTAGTCATTTATCAAAACCTACCCCTTTCCACTTCCATCTTTAATAATCTGGTGTCTACGCCTGACAGTCCCAGAAGGAACACAGGAAGTTTAGCTTCAAACTGTAGTGGTTGGTCCATCCAAGGAGATATAAGCAGCACTGATGTAGTAAACTACTGGCTGGTCCATCACAGGAGGTTTAAAGGTATAATACTGTAAGTGATTGTATGCTGAATACACTTTTCAGCGAATATCTCCTCGCTGTCCGTTAGCTGTCCGTTAGCTGTCCGTTAGCTGTCCGTTAACTGTCCGTTAGCTGTCCGTTAGCTGTCCGCAGTGTGCGTGCTGAACAAATAATTGTTAGTTACACAGCTATGTAAATGGAAAACGCAAACAAAGTGGTGCAGGCCACACCATTTAACAATATCCTAGCATCGGTCATGCAAGAGCTTATGAGAAGAACACCCATGTGCTGTTTGAGTTCGTTTTGATCGAGTTGAAATATAAACCAGCTTTCTCCAGAATGACTCCACCTTTCACAAAGAGAAGGCATACTGAGACAAAGGGGCTAAACGGAAGCGTGGCCTATAGTTTGTACCTTTTTTTACCTTCCGTCTTTCATTGTCAGCATGGTGTTTCTAACTGCTAAACTCCGTTATCTATCACTGGAGTTGTACCAGTTTGTATGCTCCGTCTGAGCTGCCGTGTTGAGTAAACATGCAGGCAATGTGGACACAGTGATTTGCATGCTTTTAAAAGTTATTCGGGAGTGACCTTCAAACAGAAGGTAAAGAGAGCAAAACAAGCATGAGCACCAAAATGTCACAGAACGTTATGGGCCAAGGCTCGTCTTTGGGACGCAATACCATAGCCACCCTAATTCAAGAGATAAAGGGGAAATCTATTACCACGCAATCACTTGAAATTCACCTGCGCATATCCACAAAGAAATCACGTTACGGTGAATGCTTTCATGGGTAAATATCAATATTTTAAATGTCACAGTATTATTTTCCCCAGATAGTGTTTCACAGAAGGTGATATTTTAGATCTTTTAAGGCAAAATGAGGCCTGTGAGATTTATTTCTGAAGACTAGGGTGTTTCCGTGTCGGATACAGAATAAACATATCCCAATGTTTCATTGCTCTATACAACATTATGAATACAGTAGCTCAAATAAATGTATTTCCTAGTTGACTTCTAAAGGGGAAGTTATCAATGTATATGGTAAAAATAAGGTTTTATAAATAATAATATTGTTTCTTTCTTTCTATCCGTTTATTCTTGAGCCAATGTACCTACCGAAAACCAAAACAGAGTTCATGCAGACACATGTATGTATTTATTTACATATATATTTCCACAATGCCATTACACGTTAAATTGCTGGCATGTGCCCAATGACCAAGAAAGAGTCAGGTTTGCTTTATGCAGTCACATGAAGCACAGACCCTCCTACTGTAAATCTTGTGAATGTCAGCCATGCACAAATATCATCTTACTCATGTTAAAGGTATAGTCAACTATTGCAAGCTATTTGTAAGCTAATACACATTTTGTCAAATTCACCAAATGTCTCCTTGCATTTCACTATCTTACCGTTCTCTGTGCGTGTTGAAAAAAGAATCCCAGCACTGGCGCTGTAAATAGGGACATAAACAAAGTGGCAAAACCCGCTCACATCAACATAGTCATAGTATGCTTTGCTTTAGAATGCTTTTCGACACCGCAGACGCACAGAGGAATATTGTTGTCAAGTGTTCTCAAAAATGACTAACCCTGCCTTTAAGCATTGTATCTTTAAGAATTTTGACAGTACATTCTATGTTCAAATTAGTGTCACGCCGTCCCCGAATACTGAGAGCCGATCTGCGACAGGTGGCAATCAGGGCCTCCCTCACCTGTTCCTCGTCCCGTGATTGCTCCCCTGTCCTTATCTACTGTAACAGGTAGAGCTTAGCTACCAGACAGTGGCCAGAAGAAAATATATATATATATATATGGTTTATTGTTACATTTCCAGAATTGCACAAAATCGTCCCATTGATACAATATGCGAGTCTCTGTCCACAGTTGCTCTACCCCTCTAGTAGGAAGTCACACTGGCATTTATGATAAACATTCCATGCTGAGAATCACAACAACATTTAAAACATCAAGTGGGCATAAGTAGAATAAGATACAAAGTCAAACAAGCCCATACACGCCACAGCAAGCAACAACACGTCAATATCAAATCGCAATCAAACAGTGTAGAAACTATTCGAGGCGTCAGAGTACCGGAAGAGAATTAGGCGAACGTTAAAAACGATGTGCATACCATATAGAAAATTACTATAGACAAGTTATACCAGGCCTGATAGCAAAGAGGAGCGCTGGAGCATTAGGCGCTCAATTTTACCGCTTTAAACAGAGCACTAATTATTAATTGACGGATGAGAATAATATCAATAAGAAACCACTTATGCCAAGAACGTCACCAGAAGATCTCGAACCGCGCTGCCTGCTCCAACGCTTCTCTCCTTAAAAAGGGGATCCAATCTTCTGTGAGACGTTGTCATTGGCGCTTTACACAAGAACGCCCCGCTGCCGTGGCTCCGTCCGTTTTGTGTGCATATGGGGCGGAGAAACAATTAAATCAGTAACCTTATACATACGCACGCAATAGTTGCCCAGTAACCCCTTACATCTACTGTGCATTTGTGTTCACCCATTGCGGGTTATTCTTTGTATCATCTAAGGCTAACGTTGTCTATTTGTACTTCTTCGTGTTATTAAAACCTGTTGTTTCTTTCTTACCTCCGTTTTCACGTCGTTTATGTTACAAATAGTGAAAAAAATTTACCTACATTTTCTTTCTTTTCTTTTTTATTTTATTTAATAAAGAAAATGTTACCTTTTTGTAAAATTCAGTGACTATCTACTGATGGTATTTCTATAATGTATCAAATCGTTCAGCTGCTGTTCAGCAATCATTTGCATTTTATCACTTTGGAGAACCAGCTAGAGAGTAAAACATTTTTTATGTTTAAACTGAACCGCTAAATTGGAAAAAGTAAACAAGCAATAGAAATTAGTTTGTCTTTTTGGAGGTCCCCTGTAAATGACTGTAGGTCGTCTGGGTTTAATTGTTTGAACAATTTTCTTTTTGTTTCGTTCTTCTCAAATAAACTTTTTTTTTCGTCATCTCTTGGTGGATGGCAATTAGATCAGTGCACAGTAATGGATCACGCATACTAATTATACCAAGGTGAACAGTTATCATTTTGAGACGAATAAATTAGCAGAATGTAATTAACAGCCCATATTGAGTGGAAATGGGTGGCATTTCTGAGGTGGTAGATTTAATCACAGACCGTGGGGTTTGAAAGACCACAGGTTTCATTGGTTGTGACATGGGTGTGTGTGGTTGGGTGGAGGGAAGGAGTCCCGTTATGCAGAGGATAGAAATGGGAGGTTTAGGTTCTTAAAAAAAAAAAAAAAAAAAAAAACGAAAAGTCTCTGTTGTCAACCTGCCGGCTGCCTGAAATAGCCCAGACAGCAATCACTCACATTTGGCCCTGACCAAAGTGAGATAAACCTGACCAGGCAGCGAGCTCTCGGGAGTGTTGGACAGAAATGTGGACTTCCATTACAACTTGTATCACCTGTGAGATGGAGGATTCAGATAAGGTCCCTGCATTTTCCTCTGTTAATTGTTTTGCCTTCCATCCATTTGATGTTGGCGCTGCTAAACCGGTCGCTTCTGGAACTTTCTGACTAATCACACCCCCAACCATCCCCCCTCATCTCACCTACTGTAACAAAGTTATCTTTTAACATCAGGCATGATGTCCATTAAACATGAAATATAAACAAAGTCAATAGAATAAATAAATACTTATTATATAAATGAGCATCTAGGGGGAACCTGAAGCACAATTTTTGTGTTTGTTTTTCTTTTTTCATTTGTACAACAGATCTGAGAATATTAAATCTCTGAAGTAATTTAATTCTCTTTTTCTTTTGGTTAATTTAATCTCTGATGAGATCCTTCACATTCCCATCGTTCGTCAGAACACAGTCCCTTTCAGATGGAAATGTCAATTTCTGCTTCTTAATGTGAAAAGAAGCCAGTACAAACATCATACGACTAAAACCGGTTGATCCATCAAATGCTTTATTTGAATCTGATATATCTAATCTGACTAATCAGTGTGTTTTATACTGCTTTCAAACACTATCTAGTTTAAGAGAAATATAAGTTAATATTTAATACCAGTGCAGTTATGTTCTAAAGTTGTTGATTATTGTGTGTAAATAAGGCACATATATACATTTTTTAAATGGAATGTATGAAATGTAATCATGCTGTAAATTATTTACTGATGACACTACACGCATTATGTATTACATAATGTATTGTACATCAAACTCTACTAACTAGCTAAAAGAGCTAAAGCTAAAAAAATTAAAATAAAATGTTTTCACATTTGCATTACAAAATGTAAAGTTTACATGTACAGCATATACCAGACATTTGATCTAAAGCAATTTATAATATGTGTCACTATTTGTCAGTTTTTGTAAGTATCATTCTGTTATGATAATGACAGCAACACGTCACATCAATAGCTATACTGTACATTTAAAAAAATTAATTAGGCTATTTATTAGCCTAATTAGCCATAGTATATTGTACAAATTCCAGAAATAATTACGAGAAGCCTATGTACCAAAAAGTGCCAATTTTCTAAGAGATCATCAAAACACATGTATAAAAATAGTATAAGCCAAATAGATATATCATAGAGACTTTATTAAGGCAAAGTTAAGTCTCTTCGGGGAAATAGAATGGCCTACCTATTCAGTGTGGCCTGTGGATAGTTGTGTGGTATTACAGTGGTATTATGTGACATTTTATTTTAGCTGAACATAAAGGAGTTAAAGAAACAAAGAACAAACTTGAAGTTTACTATGCGCAAATGAAGCGAATCACATACATTTTTAAAGGGGGCCCATTTATTTGCCCCATTTACTTAGACGCCAAGACTGCTGACTAAGCGCTCGGCGCGTTCGCTCGTATCGCTGCCCAAGAGCGAGAGAGGCAGACGAACACCACACACACACTCTGCCGTGATGGCGCTTGAATAATGAGGGCGAGGGGAGTTGGGGGGGGTTAGAGTTATGTTTTGTGGGCGCAACTTTGTCCTTGGACAAACTACCACGTTTCACGTAACGGGGGATGGGGCTCAGAGTTTTCCGGCAGCCTCCTGGGGCTGGTGGAGCGCTTTCCGCTGCAAGTGATCGTAAATCTCGGTCTGTCTTGTGTTCCAGAGATGCGAGCTAGCTAGCTAGCTGACGCCGTGCGACTGTACCTCCCGGATGGTTCCTCTCTATCTTGGTGCACCTCTGTTTCCTTTTTCACTGACCTATGGCCCTGTAAATGTTGGAGGAAGGAAAATATGTGTCCTGTACCACAATCGATGTGTGTGTGTGGGGCGATGGTGTTTGAGTCACGGCCAAACTCAAAGGACGTTGATCACTTGCACGTTATCGCGAGGAGCGCCAGGCCACCCCTTGCGAATTGCGAATTAGAGAAATAGTATCTCGCAACCTCATTTTTCACCGCTCGCCAATGTTCGCCTGCCTCCTTTTCTTCCAGCTCCTGCGCTGGGGAGATAATCCGGGTCCATTCCGGGCAGCAGAATCCATCTTTCTCTGGAGGTGTGTGTGTGTTAGTGTGTGTGTGTGAAGAAGGGGGGGGTGTGCTGGACTGGTAGTCCTTGGCTCCGGCGAGGTCATCGCCACCCAAAGTAAACGCAGCCACACGCAGACAGATCCCTTATTCTGTCAAGTTGTTCTTTATTTCCCGGTTTGTTTTATGGTTCATGTCAGATAGTCGGCGTCTTCTCTCCTTATTCCTCCTCCTGTTCCCCCACCCCCCTCCATAGATGGGGGGGGGGGGGGGGGCTTGTTTAACGTACATTCATGCTTTGTTTTGCTTTTGCTTTATTTTAAGGCCGCCAAAACCTGTCTGTGACTTTAAAATGCTAAATGGCTGCACTACAAACACGTTTCAAGGTTCGGATTCTTTGTGAAATGCCGGAGCTCAGATTCCCGTTCCAAACTAGAACTATAAAACAGACCCTTCTCCATTTAGGTGACCCTTGGATGTCTGTCCCCAGCAGTTCACTGTTGATGTTTGAAGTACAACTGATCACAAGTGTAGACTGTGGATGACAGGGAGGGGTGCTGTGAGTTGCTTCCACTAAAATGACCAAATTGTCAATTTGTGGCTAAATTGGGTTTGCTAATACTGGCCCGAAATTGCAGCTAAAGTACATGTTTTGGAAAGTTAAGTGGATGGCTGCATCTTTGCATCTAACCCGCTTGAATCTTGTATGAAGAGCACAAGGGAACAACGCTGTGACCTCGCTAAGAACATTTTACACGTACTCTTTAAAGTAATATATAGTCGCACTGTTCTTGTGTATCAAATAAATAGACCTCCTCTGGTCAAAACCCGAGCACAGAGCACAATGCTTGTTCAAACACCATTGCTGTTCCACACAAGGTTTTGTGTGCGAACATATGGCAACATGTCTAGATATAGCAGCTAGCTAGCTTTATGTGTTAACTGTGGCACCATTTATGTGCGCGTGTGTGTGCGTGCATGTGCGTGTAGTTGTGTTTCACATTTGTGAAGAGTAGAATCTGTGTTTTTGTGTTATGTTTCTTTATTTTTATCAACCAAGATGTGATGCATGGACAACATAGTCCTGGGGTGTGGATGCAAGTATTTATCCAATAAGTTGCCAGTGAACCTGGTACGTAAATACCAGAGTTACGAATTCAATGCAAATGAGTCCGAAGGTGCCTATGAATATGTGCCAAGCTTTTCATGCTTGACTTCAGACGAGTGCATCCAAGCCACTAATTGGACGGCAGACGTTCTTCCTCTAATGACCTTCCCTCGACCGCCCCCTTCCCCTCTGTAACTTGGGTGACCGGACAGTACTGGGGGGGGGGGGGGTAGAACAACTTGTAAACATGCCAGCAACCCCCCTCTTCTTCCGCCCTTTGATCTGATATTTTGTCGCACAAATTCCGCGGCCGCCTAAACCAGCACAGATGAAAGACAAGTAGCAGATCAGGGCATCACTAATGAATGAAATGCTTGATAAAAGTTTCCCCGTACTGTAGGTGCGTATATGTTGAACAGTGGGGACACAGCCTGACCTTTCTAAATCATAGTCTATGAGACCTCATAATCTGAAACAAGATAAGGAATTTAGTTGGACTAAATCCCCCAATCAGAGCTTGTTAATGTGGCTCGGAAAAGGGAAGTTTGGGGTCCCCTGCTGGAGCTGCTGCCTCTGCGACCCGACTCTGGATAAGCGGGTGACGATGGATAAATCTTCTGACGTAACTAAAGCAGGTAGTGAACTTTATAGTCTATATACTATTCTATACTAAACATAACTAACATTGATTACAGTATAAGCTTTTGTGTCATAACAGATACAATATTTGTGTTGGTTCAACCTTAGGCCTAAACACAACTTCCTGTTTTTCCATCAAATTTTTCTAAAGATTGAAGGTCTAAAGACGGAAGGTCTTTATCCATAATGGAATACCTTTATCCAAAACTAAGTGACTTAAAACAAACTAAAACGCCCCACTCGCTGTTTGGAGCTCGGTACAGGAGTTAATTTACAGCCCGTACTCAAAACACTGCTTTACATCTTTACACCACGTAGGGTCCAATTACACCAAGGTGAAAACCTTCTTTTGAATACCTGTAAGATACGTTTCCAGCTCTTGTCTGGGCCCTTTAATCATCATGCCGTTGTGAGAGGCAGTTTTTAGTCATTGTACCTCCCGCTGTGATTTAAATGTGAAGTGCGGCTGCATAGCTGAAAGTCAAGAGGACCCCCGAGCGGGCGAGCGGGCGAACGGACGGGACAAAAGAGAGAGGGAGAGAGGAACGTCGGGAAGTGCAAAGATCTCCAGTATCTGAAGGACGGATCGAGGATTTTTTAGTTCCAGCCAGAGGATAAAGATGTTGTGGTCTAGTATATAATTGATGCTCCAGATTTTTAAGGACTTTCTCCATTAGCCTATTCAAAAACAGGTGACGCGCTACGGCAAATGGTAATAAGGGGTCATGTCCAAGCAGGTAAAATGAAGTACCCTGCAGTAGGCAAAAGTATTTTTATTCCAGGAAGCTGCAGTCTTTTAACACATTAGTTTTGTTGCTGTAGGTCTCCAACTCCAGATATGTTACAAATGGAATGCGTTGATGCATGTGTCTGTATGTTAACACTAATAAATTGTAGCATAGTTGTTTTATTTTTGTTTTATACTATATAATAATATAGACTAAAATAATAGTCATTATCACAAAACACTATTGTGTTGCACTATTCAATCAAAAAAATCAGGTTGTAAACCTAGTTACCAATATCCATGACTGGCGGCAGTTATTTGACCAAACTAAAGTACATAAACATATAACCCCATTTATCCAGGCACCTATTCAACTATCAGAAGGGCTGACAGAATCTTCTGATGAGTAGTTCATGCGTCACACATAATCTGGCAAGAGGACTTATCCAGCTGTCACTTCCTGTGATACTGGTGTTGTGCTGTGATTTGCTCTGAAGTTATTGCCCTGTTGACGAGACTGTGTTATTCCACACAGCGGAGAGACTGAGATAACCCCGGGGAACTGTAACCGGGGAAAAGGGGGCCCTGGTTCAGCAGGAAACCAGACGGCGACCAGACAGAGTTGGCACGGAATCTTAATGCGCTTTTGCTGGGCAGTCAGTATGTATATATATCCGTTGTACAATGTTTACCACTGACCAAGTGATCAATTAGTTTAACTTATTTGCTATAGTCTTTCATCATTTCTTGTGCTTATTAAATGCAATCTCGCAGATAATTCATAATTATTGTGCGGTGTCTAATAATATAGGTTTGGGTGTGCGCTTTGACTAAAATGGTGGTGCATATTTTTGCTGTCGAACGAGGGTTTTCATGGTGATTGGTGTAACACTGTTGAAGCTTATTGTTCTTGTACACCCTACATTATAATGCTCTCAGGAGGGTCTAGGATGCATATACAATTATACTGCATGTTATACATTATGCCTTTAGAATAATCATCTACATCACCACGTCAAACGACGATTGCCTCTCCTTTCTGTGATTTTATTGGAAGTGTTTTCTGTTTGCATGGATTTCACCATGTTCTTGAACAGAAAATAATGTGAAGCATGAGTTTGGAAATCAGTTAGTATTCTGCCTGTGCAATGGGATGAAAGCCTATCTAATAGTGTGCAATTTAAGAACTTAATATATCAACAAAAAAATAGGTTGGCATAAGTGCCATACATTTCAGAATGGATCCCCGCTCAGAGTCATTACTAGATGTCCTAGAAGTGCATAGGTGCCAGTCATAAACCTCTTTAGAGGTCATTTGTAGACTGACAATCTGCAAACTGGCAAATAGAGCCAAAACCATTTGTGTAGCATTGTCTGCATAACAGAAATAAACTGGCCTCAGATGACCTTTCAGTTGAGGATATGATTCGCTGAAGCGTAACTCCAAAAAAAACTGTGTTGTTTTTCTAAATGACCACCAATGCACCAAGTCTGAAATGACTCCCGAAACACCAGCTGAGCTGTTTCAATCAAAGCAGTCTCTGGTGTAGTGTAATCTTGCACACACAAATAATCAGAACATAAAGGGGGTGGGGAGAAACTGTACACAAAATTGAAAAATATATTCAGGATGTAGTTTATGCAGCTGCAAAAACCCAAACCCAGACACCATATTAACAAGAATATACTTGCTAAGTACTACTATATACTGTACTGTATATACAGACTATATATATATACACACACACACACATACTGTATACTGGAACTGTATATATAGTTTGTACTATTTTAGTACTTAGGAAACACACACACAGCTTTGAACAGAGCGCTTTTAAGTTTGAGGTCAAATTACAATTACTCTCATTTTCTATTATTTCTCTCTCTCTCTCTCTCTTTGCTAGGCTTAAGAGCTGACAAACTAGTCTTTTATTATCTGTTTTTCCCCTAAACATCAATGCTGACAGCACATCAGACACGTGCAGGCACGTGCGCGCACACACACACATACAGGCGCGCGTTGCGCACAAATCGAAATATGCATCCTAGACACATTCAATGAATCTCACACGTGCATTGTATGTATGACAGATGGCCTCTCAATAAATCAGTGCCGCCGCGGGTGTGCATGTGTGCACGCGCACGTGTGCGCACGTGTGTGTGTGTGTGTGTGTGTGAAGGTTTTGCACGGATGCTTGACGGCAACGGTCAGAGAACGCGGCTGTCATGTTTTGTGAGTGTGGAGGTGTGATTGATGGGCAGATACCTTGCGCTTCCTTTATCATCGGGCCATGGCATCTACTCTTTATCCGCTATCAGCGAGCTGCTGTTTGTTGTTCCTTGTTATAGGCAGGTTGAACAACATGTCCCTTTTGACGCCCGGAGTCGCTTCTACCTCGCCTTCTGGCTTCATTTTCCGACCGGTTTCTTTTTAATATTTATTTATTTATTTATTTATTCATTCATTCATTCATTCATTCCCCCTGCCAAGGCTGCGTTTTTTTTTAATTTCAGAGCTACCTCGCGTCAGAGGCATCAAAAACAAGGCGGCCGCATTCATCATCTTTCAATTTGGAGCCTTGAGACTCACCCTCCCACAATGCGCTAATGCCCCCGACAGGCAGACGCAGATTTACATTTTGATTAGAAGGCTGATGTTCACGTCCGTCCGCCCGTCTCCCGCCTCGGACCGGCAGAACACCAGCGACGGCCCTGACGCAGTGCTGGGCGGATTGAAGCGGAGCAATTACATAATGAAAGAATCGTTGTGGGACACAAAATAAAACGAGGCTCTAGCGCTGGAACTCGCCTGAACCCCGTGACTAAAGATTGCCTTTAGAGTATAACAGAGCATGTAAGTAGTTATCTAGATTGATGGCTGGGCTGGCGAGGCCTTACACGTTAGACTCAATGGAGCTCTGAATCCTAAGTTTGCAGAAAGAAACCGCGTGGCAGTAAATAGCAGTTCTTCCTATATGGAGTCATGCAACGTTAACACATCTTTCCACCGTGTCAAATGTGAGCTAGATTGAGGTGGAAATCGCTCCTAGTATAGCCGACCTTTTAAAATAACCTTTTTTTTAACACCCTTTCCCTCTTTGATTATCTTCAGGGCTGGGTTCGGTAACACCTTTTAATGTCTGGTTGATAAAGCAAGGAGAGGGAGTCTATCTGCATTGTTCTCTGGCGTCCTACGTCGGAGAAAAGGAGCTAAATTCACACACAGCCTCGTGGAAGTTTATTGCTTGTATTACTAAGAGCCTCATTTTGACGTGCAGTCTTCTACAAGGGCTCAGAGAGGGGGGTGGGGGGTGGGGGGATTAGAAAACGACAAATAAAATAAAACTATTGATTGTTATATTGTGGGTCTAGTTATAATTCTGAACGCCATAGATATATATACTGTAACTCCGGCTAGATACTGTAACTCCGGCTGACATAGTGACCTGGTGACCACGTGCGCGCACATCATGTACGCACACCGTGCGAGCATACCATGTACGCACACCGTGTGAGCCTGCCTGTACTGTAATACAGGCCAAACCTCTAATTAACAAAAGCGCCACTTGAAGTGTCTTGCAACGTGTGTGTTTGGAGGGGTGGAAGGAGGTGCAGTCCTATTGGCCGTCGGCAAATGAAAGGTCATCAATCATCTCGCAAAAGACACTGCTCGAAGACGTCCCTCCTGACGCGTGTCAATCAAGGCTGGCGGCCGCCATCTTGCTAGTTCTGCCGAGGGAGGTTAGGATGCGTGTCAGTGGAGCGCAGACTGGAGCAACGCATTGGCGTATGCTAGGCTAACCTTCAGGCGCGCTAACCTTGAAGAAGACAGCTGTTTTCCCAGCTTGGGCTCTCCACCTCCTCCTCATAATTGACGTCGGGAGTGAAATTAGTGAGCGTGTTATTGGGTTATTATATTTATTTACTTTATTGTATTTTTGTTTTGTTTTGTCCCTTTCCTAGCTTATCTTCACATGAGCTGATAAAAAAAGAAGGAAGGAAGTTGTCTTTTTTGTGACTGTATATTTAATTGGGGACCAAATAGAGAGGTTAGCAGGTACATTTACGATCTCTCTCTCTCTCTCTCTCTCTCTCTCTCTCTCTCTCTCTCTCTCTAGTCTTCCGGGTTGCAGACGCTGTTTATCTCGGGGCATTGTTTCATTACCTTCAAAGCTCGACTGGGAAGATCTTAAGACAGTGTGTGGTTGCCTAGCAACACAGACCTGACGGTTCCCGCCACAGGAATGAAGTGCGGCGGAGAAAGGAAAGGGGGGGGGGGGGGGGGGGGTTAAGGGTGTTTACCAGTGGGAGGTT
>JAODTR010017727.1:0-25731 GCA_025399935.1 Amblyopsis rosae
TGGCATAAAATAAAATGTCGATTTTATTGAAAATCAGTATTATCCCAGGGTAGGCTGTGCCTACCTTGCCTACCCTGACGGCACGTGCTTGGTAGATACCCTCAAACTGCTCCTTGCTTATTTTACCACTGGGGCATTCTTCGAGAAAGGACTGGTACCATGTACATAGCTCAGCTTCTGAGTATTTTGTATTAGATTTTAAGTAGTCAAGGAGCTCTTTTGATAAAGCTCCACTCTTCGTGTTTCCCATGATGTACAGGAACACTCTTTTGCCTTTGCCTTTCTTCTATTAGTCTTCGTTCTGTACCGTTTCCACCTCTTTGGCACTCCTGTGATTGACACTGCCTGTCCCTTGAAGTGCTGAATAGTATCGTGGTCATCACTGCTAAATCCAGACAAGCTGTTTTGAAGGTTAAATAGATTAGCACGTCACAGTATGAAGTCTCACTCAGGTTTCTTCAGAAGCACAGACAGGGCTAAGCGCCAGGTGTGTTGATGCAATTACAGATATGAAAAGGATTACGAATTAAGATGAAGCAGGCTTCACAATAGCCCCGCGTTGAGTGTCTATCTGCAACACAGCCAACCACTTAAAGGTATGGTCAGTAATTCTTGATAACTTCGAGCTCAAATAAAAACAGTATCGCTCCGCGGTCCTCCGCGGCGGCGTCTCACACGTCAAGACAAATTGTGAAGTAAAGCGTAGTGCTACGGCTTTGTTGATATGAGCGGTGTACGGAGCCAGGGCTGTGTAAAATTATCAGATTATATTGTCAACACGCACAGAGAATGGTAAAATAGCAAAATGCCAGGAGATATTTGATTAATTTGAAAAAAAGTATTAGTTTACAATTAGCTTGCAATAGATGACTTTACCTTTAATTCAGATTAGATTGTTCCTTATAATATATTTACTATTTCTAATACTATACTGTATATAGTCATTTGTACAGCCATTGTTTTTTCTTTGTTTTCTCAGATCAGTCTGTAAATCTGTAAAACTATTCCAGCAAATTTGTTTTGCTTATACAGTGTCTTCAAATACCATGTTAAACTTTAGGGACCAGGCTGTTTGCCTTTGAATGCTTTACTGTACAGTAGGTCCCAATGTGAGCTGATCTACAATGGAATCACATGATTTGCCTCCTCTAGTAATAGGCTCATATTACCAAGTGGCTTGATCCAATGATAACTAAACCAACAAGTAATTAAACACATGGGATTGATACTGTGTGGTATAAAATGAGCATTGATACTGTTTGGTAGAAAATAAGCATTGTACTGTAGCTCCATGCCCACTCCAATGTGTGTGTGTGTGTGTGTGTGTGTGTGCGTGTGTGTGCGTGTGCGTGTGCGTGTGCATGTGTGTGTGTGTGTGTGTGTGTGTGTGTGTTTGTGCAGAATATAGCTATAATGATAGCTGGATGCTATTAGGTATGTTGTCTTTATTATAATAGCATTCACATTAACGTTATTTGCTACAGATATTAAGATAATTTGATCAGTTAATGTAATGTAATATTTTGCATCCAGATGAGTATCCTACAGGATAATAAGCATCTCTAGCATCTCTTTTCATCTCATCTGTCAGTTGGGTTTATTCTAATAAACTGAGATCTGTATTATGTATTATGTATTATGTAAACAAGGTTGTGCATGCTCCTGGAAGATTCAGACTTATTCAGAGGCTTACTATTTCATCAATGGTATGTTTTATCGAGTGTATGTTTTCTCCTTTGTGCCACATTACATGAAATACTGATAAATACAACCTTTATTATCATTACACACGCACACACACGCACACGCACACGTGCACACGTACATGGGCAACATGGTGGCTCAGCGGCCCAGTGGCCCAACACTGTGGCCTCACAGCAAGAAGGTCCCAGGTTCAAACCCTGGTCATCTTTCTGTGTGGAGTTTGCATGTTCTCCCTGTGTCTGCATGGGTTTCCTCCGGGTGCTCTGGTTTTCCCCACATGCACAAAACAATTTAGGTTCACTCTCTCCTGTCAGTGCCATTGACCAGAGACACTGGCTCCTATCTAGAGTTGGTCCCCGGGCGCTGCATAGTGGCTGCCCACTGCTCCCTTGAGGGATGGGTTAAATGCAGAGAATATACTTTGCTGCATGTGTATGTGACAATTAAAGCACTTTACATACAAACGGCCTACCCGGCAATGAAAACAAAAAACACACAAAGAGAAAGTGTGATGTCATTCTCCTCTCATTGTGGAATAGCTCCACTATATCTTCACACACAAGTGTTGTTTACTGCTGTATTACTGTAATGTTTAAAATATTGTAGAGTACCTTATAGGAGCCCAGTTAAGTTAACTCATTCCTGTCAGTGCCATTGACCAGAGACACTGTGCCAGAGACACTGGCTCCTATCTGGAGTTGGGCCCGGGCGCTGCACAGCGCCTGCCCACTGCTCCCTTGAGGGATGGGTTAAATGCAGAGGAGAAATTTCACAACATGTATGTGTATGTGACAATAAAATCACCTTTACTGTACCTTTAGGAGCCAGGCATTTTGGGCAAGGATTGTGTTATGGGAATGGACCACATTAACCACTAGACGTTCATACCGTAGGATGAAAACACAGAGACTGGTATACCAAAGTATACCGGCTGTAAAATGTGTATTTTATTTAGTCTTACTGAAAAATAGTACATTTTACATAACATGCAGAACTGTACATGTAAATGTAAGAACATTGAGCCAGATTAAGAACTAATCTCAAATGTATCTTTTATTGCTCATCGAAAGCCTGGAAATTAATTTGCTATTTGTAATGGATAATATTGAAGTCAAAGATATGGGTTGGATTTATAAGCAGAATTAAGAGCAGGAGCATTAGAATGAAGCACAGAAAAACAAGTCAGTCAGTAGATTATGATGGGATAGACTCGATTAAAATGGGGGGTTGAATACTTAAATCAAGGTAACACAGCCTTAAAGCCAGCAGATGGATGTAAAGCGTTCTCCTCACTGTGCAAGGAACCTCAAACGCAACAAGATTATGAAGATTTGATATATCTGGGATGCGAAACACGGTGGCCAGACATCAAAATACAGGATTAGTTGCCTTTTCATTTCGCCTGGCCTCGACCATGAGGCTAGAGCGTGGCCGGCGGGCTTCTCTGGCGATCACCCTCAACCTTGTGGCGTTTGGGTTTGCCTTATCTGCAGTGACCACCAGCTACTGGTGCGAGGGGACCAGGAAGGTGGTCAAGCCCTTCTGCACTGGACCGCCGGCGAAGGGTAAACAGTGGTTCTGCATCCAATTCAACAGCTCCAACATCAATGACAGCCGCTTTGTGCAGTACATATGGGAGACCGGGGATGAGACGTTCATTATGAGGAGGTTCCACACCGGCATCTTTTTCTCCTGTGAGCAGGCCGCAGACATGAACGGTAAGACGACCAGCTGATGATGAGATTCCTGTTTGTTAGTTTTTTTTGTTTTTTTTTCACCATGGTGGAGGGGATTCCTGTGAGGACTGATACAGCATGTAATGCACAGTAATAGTTAACCGCTAATAGTTTCAATTTAGCAGCTATTCAGCGCTTCCACTGATAGTATATATTGTATTAAAAATATATTTATTTTAACTTGAATTTTTTATAGTTATTGATTTTTTGTCTTAGTTATTCCATTTTAATTCAGCTATTCAGTCTTTGGATTTTATCATTATTAAGGTACATTCATTTTAAATAAAGCAAAAGGACAGTGTAATATGAAGAAGATTAAAATATTTGTTCTTCATGGATATCATTCACCTTGTTTACATAAGCATTGACCTTTAGCATTAGAGCTTTTTTAAAGATCTTGCATGCTGTCTTGGAAGAAACCATTTTCATTACTTTTTAAGAATCATTTACATTACAAGATGGCTAACTTCAATCTTAAGAATACACCACACCATTTTATGTCATGCTCTGAAGTGATATTTTGATATAACTTCATATAAATTAATTAGTTAATTATTTATCAGTGAGCGAGAGGTGCCTAATTCAATAATGATTCAGCCTGTTATCGAGTTGTTATTGGCTGCAGGCGGTGATGCTTTTATGTCAAAAAGCAGTGGTTTGTTTGCCAATGTTAACAGAACCTAACTTACAGTAACAGTATTAGCGTCTCAATTAGCCAAATACACTATTTGTTTCAAAGGGTAACAGGTAAATTGGGAGATTCAATATTCGCTGCAGTGTAACCGCTCTGTAAACATGTTCAAAATGCATGTCTAAGCCAATTCCTATACTTAATACTTCACTTTCACTCAAAGAGCACATTTCCTTATTTTCATTAACGATTATAGTTTATAGCTGAACATGACTTCGTGGTTTAATGATTACTTTGTGGTTACAGGCTTTGACTGCAGAGACTTCTCAGAGATTGCACCTGAACATGAACGAGGTTTGTGCAATGATTTTAAAACAGCGTAACCTTTACAATTTCTTTGATTGCCATTAGCCCCAATAAAACAACAAATGTATTGCAAGACCCCAGGGACTTTCTGATCGCTGTGAACTGGATAGTACAGTGGCAGGAAATAGACTGGCACACAGGAAGTGATGCAATGTATGTCTATACAGTGGGGACGGGGAGATTTTTGTACAAATATACATAAGGAAATATTTTTGGACAAATTATATATATTTATTACACTTTTATGTGTAATACAGTAGATATGTGTGTGCGTGTGTATACTGTGTGTTTGTACTACTTATATGAGCAGCCTCCATCACATCCACTGTCAAAATGTTACAAATCCCTGAATCACTTGAGGATAAGGTAGTGCAAAAGCGATTACAGCAATAGGGAACCTCAGATAACAAGGTTTGCTACTGTATCTCTCTGAAACACACATCTGCCTTTACAGAATGTGGGATTATTCTGCAGGGACAGGGTATTACAGAAACAACACAACTCATCGCATGTGACTCTCTCTATGTCTCTCTTGCTCCATAGGGGTGCTGTGGTTATGCATTGTGGCGGAGAGCCTGTACCTCACTTTGCTGTTTGCTGGTGGAGTGCTCATGACACTAGAACAGTGCCCCTGCTTCAGTGTCATGAACAAGCTAAAGCTCAATGCCTTTGCTGCCGTGTGCACCGCCCTGTCAGGTAATCTCACATAGGAAACAGTGAGGTTGACATACTGTAAGGCAGAGGTCCTTAAAGGCATACTGTAGACAGGGATGGTGCGCGAATGCACTTTTGTGTCAAATTCAGCAAATATCTACTAACGGTCTGCCAGCTGCCCATTCTGCGTGCTGTAACAAGAATCTGGTGTTCCTACACATCAATGGCTCTGTAAATTGGAACACAAAGTGGTGCAGAGTGCACCACACAACAATATCCTAGCTGTCGCAATATGTTGAGAGCGTATGTGAAATGTGTGAAATGTTTTTGTTTTCTCCAGAATGACCTATACCTTTAATTTACTCAACTTTTACCTCTCCTTGTGGAATGACACGTTGTTTTCAACTAAACTTGTTTGGTATACCACATGTAGGAAATATGCTTCTTGATGAGTTGAGTTCTGTAGATGCCAGCAACACTGCAATGCTAAAGATAACTCACCAACAATAACCTATTAAAGACAAGGGGGGGCTGAATCAATCTGGTCCAACACCTTATAAAGGGAAGGGATGACAATGTAATTTAGGCTACACATTACATGTTGTTTATATAACATTCACTAGCTTTGCTAACCACTACTTTGCATCTGATTTGTAACTGTAAAGTTAATAAGAGATTAAGTGGATTTTGAGCTTTAGCCCAAAAAAAAAAAAAAAAAAGCGAATATTGAAAAAACGTCAGTGATCTGCACTACTACACAGTGATACATTGTTCCGTAGAATGTTTGTAGTCTACAGTAGTATATAGCCTACAATCAATCAATCAACCCATACAGTCAGCTGTGCTTGCTGCAGGTGGCAAGCTGCTTGCGTTGTGCTTGCTAGCTAGCTAGCACGAGGAACGGTGGACTGACTCCACACTGTCCACTCGCTGCCTCTGGGGATTTGCTGGTTTGCGGACTAATCAGATTTGAGCTGGGGCAACGGCTTTGGCCCATGGCAATGCCTGCCCAGAGGAGTCCCCCCCCCCATCTTACCACTCCCCACCTTCTCCCACAACACTACTCAATCCCACTTTCCCTGAGCCCATGCCCCCGTTGTTATGTGTTAATCCCAAGAAAAGCAGATGTGATAGGGCAGAATGTCGGCAAGAGATGGCCAGAGACAACACACACACACAGGATGTGAGTGCTGTATATGTCTATGTGATCAGACAGCACTCGTGATCAGACAGCACTCAGAGGTCCGTCCCACCCAGGACGCAAAACCTGCTGCCATGTATTACAGAGTGAATGCCTTAGCAAGGGCTATAGCATCTGCCACTAGAGCGTTCTTGAGGTGTCGGAGAGTGAGGTTTACGTAACTTAACGCACAGCAGTACCGGCTAGCCACCGTTACACATAGAGGGCTGTCAATAAAGGGCTGTAAATAAATAAAAAATGCTATATTAGAAAAGTAAAACAACTGTATAGTCAACACAGCTAGAGAATAACCATCATATACTGGTAATACAGTACATACAATGTGTTGTTACTGTATCCATAGGCCTTTGTGGAATGGTAGCCCATATGATGTTCACCACCATATTCCAGCTAGCCGTAGCAATAGGCCCAGAAGACTGGAGGCCCAAGACGTGGTACTACAGTTGGTCCTATGCGTAAGTGCGTCCTTCAACTACTACACAAACTATACATACTGTAGCCTACCCTTTATATTACCTACAAATCACTGATTATTGGTGGTTCTTCAAAATTGATGTAGATTTGATTATGTAGATTATCAAATATCTTATGTTATTACATTGTTGTCCAGAAAAATGACACCTGCAATTAATTACAGTACATAAGCAAAGTCTCACCTTGGGAATGAGAGTTTAAACATATTTCTTTAAATTAGATGCAATACAATGTATTAGATAAAACATTATTACAATACAGGTTAATACAATTACAGTATATGAAGTATATACAGTATTTATTACATTATATATGTACAGACAGATTACATGCCTACTTAATGTAAATAATGTGTCATTTTAAAACATGGACATGGAGATACTATTTCATCATTTTAATTTAACACACTCTAAAATTACTTCAGTTATTCATACACATGCACACATGCACTTGGTCTATGGGCATAGAGTGACAGCTAGCCTACTGTAGATTAGGTTAATTAAATTACAGTATTTCATATTTGTTTGTTCAGCTATTTAATGATATGGTCTTTATAAATTACTTGAGGGGTTTCATTATGGTATGCCTTAGCATACCATAATGATGCGTAAGCCTGTCTTGTGGGGTGAAGGTTCTATCAGGTGCCTGCAGTTTGTCAATAGCTTTGTTATCGCCACAGTGCAACCTTTGGGTGTATGTGTTCTGGAGGGGAGGGGGGCCCGTGATCTTCAGTGCCCAGGGGCCCTAGGAGGTACTAATCCAGCCTTGTAAAATAGTATAGACCGTATGTGACCGTCACACTCGAAGGTGTTCTCTTACCCGCCCCGCTGCTCAACCTGATGGCAAAGTGCATGTTTTGACAGTCATGTTCCACCGTTAAATTGCAATAGGTACATAAAGCACCAACAACAGACATATAACAATTGGAATTATATGTTTTGTTTTATATGTTTTGGCTGGACAATATCTTAAAAGCCATTACTGTCTACGACCCATGAGTAAGGCAGACAATAAAATGCAGAGGACATTTCAGCAGGTGGCGCCAAAATCTATGAAGGTATTTTTGGTGCAAAACATCTGAGCATCTGTAACAGTGAATTGGTAGTTGTATAAAGTAGTCACACGTGTATCAGTAAATTTGAAGTCAGAGATAAATGCTTTAGGAGTTTAAAACACTTACTAGAACAACACAACAGTCACCTTCTCTAATTCTCCATTGCATGTGCACACATCTTAATCTACAAATCACAAATTCAGAATCATAGCTCACATATTTGCTACAAATAATGCAGTTACAAATGGTGCACAACACATTCACACACGTATTAAAACTGTTAACTTGTAGACGATTTTTTTTAAATCTCCCGCCAACACAACAGTTAGGCCACACCTTCTCAAATTCTCCATTGCAGGTGCACAAATCTTACACAAGTCAATTACTACAACTGCTTGAATCTGCTGCTACAAGTCTCAAATGTTGTTATTTTGATTACAAAGGTCAAGTTCCGCAAGCCTCATTTCCGAACCAAATTATACAAGTACGCAAATCACTTGTTTTGCACCATATTTCTTACATAAACGTGGTGCACCAATTTGTGTAGGATTGTAGCCAGAAGCTGTTCTCACAGCAAATCACACGCTATTTTGTTCATATGTGACAAAGATATTTGCTAATCAGGGTGCAGGGAAAGAGTCGTCTTATTGAGACCACGTGAAACACGTGTCCTAAAACTACCTCATTTGATTGTCCAAAAGGGTTCTGAACAATGCCCGCCCCAGGTTACAGCCTACAGATCCATGTTACGATACACATCGCATGTTAAAGGTTAAAGGTGCACAAATCACTTTTGCTCCACATGTATAGCATTATGGTGCAGAATTGAGGCGAGCGGAAACTTGTCTGTGAAATAACAGCATTTGAGATGCAAGCAGTTGTAGTCATTGACTTGTGTTTGTGATAGAAAATACTTCACATTTGGGATCTGGGTTTGTTAATGTCTTTTGCACCATTTATAACCCCGTTATATGTAGAAAAAATGTGAGTGTATGAGTTTCTGAATTTGTGACTTAAGATACATGCACCTGCAATGGAGAACTTGAGAAGGTGTAACTGTTGTGTTGTCCTTGTAGGAGCAACTACTAAAACGTATCTCTGTTCAAATGTACTGATATACGTGTGTGCCTACTTTCTACAACTACATCACTTTCACAGGTGCTCAGATGTTTTGCACCAAAATACCTTCATAAAATTTATTCAGCGTTTGCTGATATTCAAGCATATGCCTATAAACGTTTGTAATCATTTGGGGAATACTAATATTGAACCCTTTGAGATCATTTAATTATGTTTTTACTTTTACCCTATCTAGTTTTTATGAAATAGTATTGTTTATTTTAATTTTTTCTAAAATTTTCTTAATTTTCTTAATGTTTAAGTAGCTGCTGTTAAAGTAGGTTAAATGTTTAGGCCTTTAATGGGGTCACCAGTAAGCAGTGTTGGGCAAGTTACTCAGGAATAGTAATACGTTACTATTTACTTATTACTCCTTCAAAAAGTAAAAATATTACTTAATTTATTACTGAGAATAAAAGTAATGAATTATGTTACTAGTTACATTACTATATTGCTTTCACAAATCCTACTCTGTCTCCTTCCGAAAAATGACAACCTGTGTAGCCAGCTCATTTTATAATGTAAACCTCTTTATTGGAACAATAATTAACCTTAGGAGTCAACAATCAGCCCAAGTGAAAACATTGCAACCTCTCAAACCAGATGATTGGACAGGTTGGTTCAATTAGCCTATCTAAGTTTGCTAGCACCAGAAATCTAATTCTTGTAAAGCAGTAATGCAGCATTACTTGGATTAGTAATTGTAATATTATTATCATTTTGGTAGGGCTGGCCCCAAATATTCAATTATTCGGGTATTCGTTCGTTGTGTATGTATTCGATTTAAATATTGGGATTCGAGTATTCGTTTTTTCACATTATGCATGCAGTTTTCCCATTAATCCCTACTGTCTCCATATAAACCCACATGTTAAAATGTGATTGCCTGCCCTACACTGTGTCATCAACACAATTGATTGCAATTGGCTCTGTTTATAAGAAGACAGCGAGGCTATTCATTCAACACACACACTTATTGGGTAATACTGGAAGTATATGCTATTTGACAGCTCTGACTGGCTCAATTGATGTGTCAATCAAAGTGGCCATTTTGAGCGCATGGCTATGTTTACATGTGTGCTCACTGAAGCTAGAAATCGATGATTTTTATTAATTATAATTGAGTGTTTATAATGGTGTTTTAAAAAAAATAGTATTTGAATACTCGTTCAGAAATACTAGTATTCGAAACCTGTAAAATGGTATTTGGGACAGCCCTACATTTTGGAAATAGTCATTAGTAAAAAGTAATATTACAGCAACTAGTTACTGCCCAACACTGCCAATAATAATAATGGATTAATGGAGTTGCATAATAATTGCAGATCAAAATATGAAGATTTTTATGTTCCTTATTTCATAAATTAAATTAAAATAGGCTTCATAAACTGTTAACATGTTCTCAGATATAGAGAAGACTGCAGGCAAAAGAAAAGCAAAATACTTTTTAGGATTAGTGTGTCTGACTCCGGAACCTAGTTACTGCAGGCCTAGCAACGCTAAATTTTTGCAGCAACTGCAGCATTGTTTACTCCCGCAGCCATTACAGCAAAGAAGACATTAGGAAGAAAAGACCTGGCGTAGATTGCCACCTTAGGGAGACAGGGAGCGATCACCACTTCTTTCTTCTTATTGTTGAGAGTCTTTACGATCTCAGTGACCGCCTCATCTGGAGACACACCGAGGGGTTTTTTCGTATACAAAACTGCAAAAGTCCAAATAGGGAAAGATGTCAGTGTGGGAAAGATAAAGCAAGACATCACAAAAGAATGAAATACGTGAATACAACATAGGCTACATAACATTTAACACAAGTTATCCTAGCCTATTGTTAAGGTAAGAAGAAAATGAGGAAAACCAGTAAAACTTGTGTTTTAAAATATATCCAGAACCTTATTGTGATTATACTGTACAGCATTTGTTTGTGATTTGTAGATACTGTTTGTTTACACATTGTCATTGCATGCATTACTGATAATAACAAGGTGAAGAATACAGTTTTATAGAACAATCTGAATGTGTTGATGCTCACGTGACCAGAGGGATCTAGAGGGCACTGTGTATACTGATTTGCTAATGAAGGTGTGGCTGATAGTGCTGACAGAGACGTCGTATTCCTGGACCTCAGCTCTCAAGCAGTCAAAGAAGGCCTGCACCGCATGCTTGGAGGCAGCATCTGCAAAACAGCACACACAGCAGCGATTGAATGTACAACCAGAGAGACTGCTAGCAAAGATGGAGCACTGTAATGCATTTCAATGGAAGCACAAATGTAACGCTTCCATTCTCTTAAGTTGGAGTGTCACCTATGGCATTTTGCTATGGAGGTTGAAAGGCAGTACCCAGACAGCTAAATCTACTGTACCATGCATGGTCTGAAACAAAGTCACTTTACCCCAAAAGAGTTTGCTGCATAAATACAGGTGTGGCTTCAGATTGAACATACCCATTAGAGCCCCCAGAGAGAAATAATGGTGAAATCCGTGGACCTTCCCATTTACTTGCATGAAACATTGGGTCGTTCTGGTCTACATTAAGGGTGAAAAGTCCCCCTGCCCCTTCCAAAGATCTAATGCGGAAGTGCCATCCACATTGAGCCCTCTCCGGTAAATTCCAGTCTCTCTGGCACAGCTATTCTCCACTTTTATTATGTGATCCCCCACTCATAGACAACCAAGAGCCCAAGCAATAAAAATGCTCAGCCACTAAATCAGGGGTGGGCAATCCTGGTCCTGGAGGGCTGGTGCCATGAATGTTTTAGGTGTCTCCCTGCTCCAACACAGATGATTCAAATGAATGGGTCTTTGGAAGCCTGATAACGAACCCATTCATTCGAATCAGGTGTGTTGGAGCAGGGAGAGATCTAAAACTTGCAGGGCACCGGCCCTCAAGGACCAGGATTGCCCACCCCTGCACTAAACTCACATGTAGTGCGGAATGGCACAGCGAGTTTTCCTTGGATACTGTTGACAAGGAGCAAATGACCAGTCCTCCTTGAGATCATGGAGGGGAGAAGGCCTGAAAACACAACACACAACACACCACAAATATCACCGACAATTAAAATAAATACCACACGGTCAATACAGCTGAAGAAAATCATGTACTGTATTAATACAGTATATCAATGTTTCAGCCACATTGCCTGTTGACAAAGGCATTAGTGCTGAATCGCAGATGTATTACATACATTCGGTGTGTAATTTTTGTTTATAGTTTAGAGGTCTTCCACTTTTTTTCAGGCCAAGTACCCCTTGGCTAATATAAACAAGAAATACAGTATAACATGTCATATACAATTGTGTTTCTCATTAAACCAGGCCAACAATAATGTGTAGGTTAAATAATTGACAGCTGTCAATTCAGATTTTTGGAAATATTTAAATTTGTGGAAGAAAATTTTGTTTGGGATCAAATAATTTGGCGTACCCCCCACAGTAACTGTGAGGAACCCCTTTGGGGATGCGGTCCCCTGTTGAATATCTCTGGTATAGTGTATTTTGTATGTGCATGAACTAAATGAGCACCTTTAGCAAGGGTGGCAGGTCCAAAGTAATTGTTGTCCATGATTAATTTATCCATCTCCAGAGATATACTCTGTGCAGGTGCCTTGATCTTCAGACTGCTGTTAAGAATGACAATATCCACGCATCCGTAGCACTCCAAGATCTCATCTATAACATCTGGCACACTTTCCATATCACTGAATTCAAGCAGCACCAGTTTAGCTGGGAATGTCTGTGGGAAGCAGACAAGCATTTCCATTTGGAGTTCTAATAAAGCAATCAAATTTGTATAAGCTGGAGGCTAGGGGTACATAGCATTATGAACTATAGCAATAATGTGCATACTTAAATAGATTACTGTAATTGCATGTGTTTCTATTTGCCCCCCAATACCTGAACTAGAAAATGACAGATTGTTTTTAACATTTAACCGTGTATACCTTTGAAGGAAACAGCACTGGAGCCAGCAATGTGTATGGGAATCCTTCCCATACACATTGCGGTGCACACTGGTGATATAGGTAATTAATTTAATATAAAGGTGTTACTGTGTACAGTACTTACTAAAGTTGGGTCTGAAGCACTTGCCAAATCATCTGCAAGTCTTTCAAGATTTTCCCAACTTTTCCCACAGAGGACCAGCCTGGCACCTCCTTTATAAAACACTCTTGCACTTTCTTCATAGATAGACCATATGACCAGAAACATAATGTGTTAATGATAAATATGTGTGTGACCCAAACGATGAAATATAAAGCAAATAATCAGCAAAGTGTGAATTACCTTTTCCAAGCTCAGATAAAGCATCTGTGATTACCACCACTTTGTTGCGCACAGACGTTTTAGAAAGCAGACTGATAACTGCACCGTAGAGATAGAAAAACCCAGCAGTGAGCACAATTACACATGGCACCAGGAGAAATGTAGTGGTCAAAAGTGGCTCCATCTCCGGGAAAGATATCCTAAAACATATAGTATTTAGTCACTCAGTGGTGCATGGCTTGAAGCCCTAATGCCAGTGTCATTTTCCAAATTTTCTGTCAACATACAGTATACTGAAACAACAAAACCAGATATTATGTTATCTTATTAGTGACAATCATCAATCAGTGTTGGGCAAGTTACTCAGGAATTGTAATTAATTACTAGTTACTTATTACCCCTTCAAAAAGTAATAATATTACTTTACATATAGTAGGTATTAAAAGTACATTACTATATTACTTTCACAATCACTACCTTGCCTTGCCCCTTTTTTCATTTATTGAATCCTCTTTATTTGACCAATAATAACCTTAGGAGTCAACAATCAGCCAAAGTGAAAACATTGCAGCCTCTAAAACTAGATGATTGGACAGGCTGGTTCAATTAGCCTACACTAAGTTTACTAGGACCAGATGTCGCTTTCTTGTAACACAGTAACTATTAATTGGATTAGTAATTGTAATATTATTACTGTTTTGGAAATAGTAATTAGTTACACTACTAGTTACTGAAGTAATGAAATTACAGTAATTACTGCCCAACACTATCCACTATCAAATACTGCAATGGTCTATATGGACAATGCAAGTTTGTTTTTGATCATTTGTATGTTGGGAGTAGGTTACAGTATATGAAAAATATAAAAGTACTTACTAGTTTTATTTAACTGAATTGTTCACACAAAATGGAATTAAGATATATATATATATATATATATATATATATATAGTCTAATTTGTTTAATAAATTTTATATATACGTGCATATATATTTTTTTATTTAGCTTTTAAACTTAAATATGTTAAACATACATTATGGAAAATACAACGTAAGAATGCAGATGGAACTGAATGATGTGATCAGATCCATCTAAGCAGCATTGAAAAGCAGTATTTATACCCATAAGATTTACGTTTCGATTACATTATATTGGAATCCAACTCACCTTCTTTATTTACATTTTGTAGCTAGGCCTATATGAAGCCACATGAGACATGTTGCCATGTTCTTACCACTTATGTAAGCAAAACTAGATCCAAGTGTAAAGAGACAGCCTATAGTTTAGTTTACTGCTGCAGAGTAACACTTTGGCAACATTTAATTACCAGGAAGAGTACAGGCCAGTGTTGTTTTCCAAGGAGTGACTTCTAAATATAAACTGACCTATGGTATAAATATAAACTGTATCTATCACAATGGTTCAGTTACTGTCCATTGAGTACTACCATTACTATATTATTAAAAACTACAAATATATAACATTTGTAACAAACAAAAATAAAAATAATTAAAAAATATAATCAGATTAACTCCACTAATCCAGAATTAGAAGTAAACACCACTTAACTGAATTGGCCTGTTAGATATGTTGAAGTAGTCTCTGTCCTTGCCTTCCTACTAGAAACTACAAACTGTATGCATATTGTAGCTCTAATCTACATTGAAAGAGTGGCGCCTGAGACAACCTGCATTCCCACCAGCAATACTTTGGGATTTGAGCTCTTTTAATAGCAGCACAGCTGAGTCAGTTTTACTTCCAATATGGTGTCAACGCGTTATGTTTAGAATGACATGATGGGTGGGAGGGCTTTTTTCTGAAATTGTCAAAAGCGTCTCAAAATGGCACAGAATAGACTACAATACATACATGAACTGCTAATAACATTCTATATGTGCACACATGCTGTAAGCCTACTTCACACAATATGTTGTAGACTGCAATACAGACAGTCTGCTTCCATAATCAAATTATTGATCATCACAAATTGTTTAAATATGTAGGCCTAAAATAAAATGTAAAGCCTACAACACTGGAAATTCTAGTCTATACATGCTAAATCATGAATGGCACTTCGCTGTCATTGTGAAGATTGTCATCGAGCTTGTCGTGAACATGATCTGATTGTTATACATTGCGTTAGTTGTTCGTGCGTGCATATATTCGGTAAAGATGTTCTATCAATCTGGGCAAGTGGGCGGCGCGCAGCGTGCTGTATGCCCACTGCCAGCATGTGAGCAGTGTGCGGCGCGCGGCGCGCGTCTCGTCTTGAAAGGCTCGGAAATTATGTGGTTTCTCATACAACTGATACCGTAGCCTACTTAACCTTGTATAGTCTATTGTTGACAACCGCCGCGATATTCCATAAATAATTGTAAAATCATGTGGGATTTCGAGGAATTTGAGAAACAACTCAGCAAGAACCGACAAGGTGAGCGAAATGCACTCTATTTTAGTTGGTTTTCATGCTAGCACATGCTGCCTGCTACAGTAGCATATTACTAACAGTAGCCTACCTTGTGCATGACTAACCGTAATGTTTTTACAGTGTGACTGTCATGCAAAAACCCTGTCATGTTCGTCATCATTTAGCCAATAGCCCCAACCCCATCATTGCCATAACCTACTGAAAGCACTGCCATGCCGGTTATTATTTATAGCGTGATGATTGGTCCTTAACATGACACATGAAGGGTAAATATTCGTGTGGAATGACATTTATCGCTACGCTGAACTTTTGCTCCATCCCTGTCGACGCGTGCCTTGTGGCGGCACAGAGAGAGAGAAGGAGAGGCACAAGAAACGGAGCTCCAGCGGATCCACGGGTCGAAGCGTCAAGCGTCACAGTTGGAGCAAGGAGCGGGGGAGCCGCAGCCGCGAGAAGCGCAGCCGCAGCAGAGACAGGAAGAGTCGCGACCGTAGGAGCTCCTCGCGGGACCATAAAAAGCACAGGTAATATAACAAGTGGCTGAGTCAGCTGCCCACGTGATCTGATGCAGTGTCTCAAATAATGTAGCGCTAATGTAATTTACAAGATGCTTTCTCATTTGCTTGTATCCAGCTACTCTCCACGAAGAACAATAAAGGAAAGAATATGTACATACTGGGATGTGCCACCACCCGGCTTTGAACACATTACACCGATGCAATATAAAGCGATGCAAGGTATTAAAATCAACTTTACATTACTTTAATAAACTCCTCTTTAATTCCAAGGTACTTATTCCAATGTGGACTATGGTTATCTTATGTGGTTACAGCCAAGGGCATCTCAGTTTGTGTAAAGAAGTTTCCATGTGATTGAAACCAACACATGCTGTTTTTAAACTTTTAGTGGATTCCCCCTCCCACATACAGACACAGTGCTGCTGAGCAGATGATCAGCAGCATATCTACTCTAAGAGAGGAGTGCCTAGAGTGTACTCATCTATACCTCTCCTCCTACAGCTGTCATACACAGCCATCCCTTATACAGATGCTTACACTAAATATAAACATTAGCTAGGGCATCAGTTTGGTTTTCTGTGGGTGCTGTAGTATAATATATCTATGTATCTTTACTATGCATTCTACCTTGAATTCAGAGATCTTTTGTCAAATAAAATCTTAAGCATTGTTTTTTAGGATATTGCTTGGCCCACTTTACAAAACGTTCTAGCATACTGCTTATTGCGTAGTGGCATTAACCTGACTAACCTAGAATGTATAACTAAGTAGTCTCCTCAAATTAGCATGCTGCAATGCACAGTGCCCTTTAGATCATGTGAACATTTAATTAACTCTTTTATTTGCTTGCTCCCAGCGGCTGGTCAGATACAGACAGTAGCTCTGCTGGCAACATCCACCACAAGTGGAGTTAAAGCCGCAGCGACTCAAGTGCCCGTAGTTGGAAGTCAGATGACAAGACAGGCCAGACGCCTTTATGTTGGCAATATCCCATTTGGTGTAACTGAGGTACAGTTTCTAATTCAGCTGCTGAGAAAAAGATTACAATATAAAATAAAGCGATATAATGATTACATTTTCACAATGCATTTTAGTCAATAATTATTGTATAATGCATTGTATACATTCTAGAGTTGTATAGAGGTCCAACAGAGTTCAAGGTTTGATGGTGATCTGTTATTGTTATTGTGATTGTATTATATTATTATATTATTTTATTATTACTTTTTCTTTTTGCATTATAAAGGTTGCCATTGCCATTTGAAGTTAGTCCTTATTTAACTAATATGGCTTTCCTACCATGATTAGATACATTTTTGTAATTGCTAGGAGTCCATGGCAGAGTTTTTCAATGCCCAGATACGACTTGCAGGCCTGTCCCAAGCCCCTAGCAACCCTGTGTTGGCTGTGCAGTGTAATCAGGATAAGAACTTTGCATTCCTAGAGGTGAGTGATTCTACTTTAAATGTAAAGATATAGTTACATGTACATGTACAGTGCTACAGAAGGATTTTTACTGTATCTGCTGTGATCACTCACTTTCCGCTCTAGTTTCGATCTGTGGATGAAACCACACAGGCCCTGGCTTTTGACGGAATCATTTTCCAAGGGCAGTCATTGAAGATCAGACGACCTCACGACTACCGGCCCTTACCTGGCATCTCAGAGCAGCCTGCTTTCTATGTGCCAGGTGTGTTGCTGACATCTTTGTTTTGGCATGTAGGTAAATATTGATTGTGCCTTTGTTGTTATTACATATTCGAAAATAAGATTTATTTTCCTGGTTTTGGTTTGTTTAGGTGTTGTCTCCACTGTAGTTCCAGATTCCCCTCACAAACTGTTTATAGGAGGTCTTCCTAACTATCTCAATGACGATCAGGTATTAAACGGCAACATTCATATCAGCCTGACTGTTTTAAAAACAAAAGACACACACAGAAGTCAGCGTTTTTTGAAAAAAGAAATTTGTATTGATTTTCTCAAAACACATTAAAAAAATATAAAGGAATATTTCAAACACACAAAATTTACGTTAATACCGGTAGTTTACAAAATGTGCCATTCTAGAAGAAGAACATCATTTTTTGGTTAAGAGATGCATTAATTGATATTAATAGCCAAACAATTTCACCAAAAACCCTGGTTCACCTGAAATTATATTTTTGAGATAAAAATGTATGCTGGCAAGTCTTCCATGGTAAAGGACCAAACTGTTAAACGCAAGCTTATCCTTGTGACAAAAACCATAATGCCATAAGGAAGTACAAAGGAAACAAAATTTGCATTTTGCAATGTACACAGTAATGTCAGAATGTCTGTGTCTATTATGACTCCCTTCACAATTTCAGGACAGTTTTGCAGATCGTGTCTCCATACAAATACATGTTTGTAGTATCTGTCTTTCTATTCAAATTAGACAAAAGCTTGTCTGACTGCTTTTCAAAAGATACGTTTTCACAGTATGTCTCTTGTTAAACTTAAACTTTTAAAAAGGTAAGAAAAATCTACTTCATAATAGGCATTTTTTCTACATATTCAGGACTGTATGTTGTGCCCAAATAGCTAGAATCAGTTTTTGTGAACGAGATAAGCAGGTTAAACGATTTGTTAATGTTCTCTTACCCTCAAAAAACATGGCTCACATGTAGGGAATCGCACGTAAATGTGCATGATGTCGCAGTAAATGTAGCTGTTCACTCTATTTCGTTCATAATTCTAATTGGTGAGCATAATATACAGTATTATACAGGCACAGTATATAGCATATGTTATACTTGCAGTCTTTGCTACTGCTGTGATACTCACAGATCTTTCATTTTTGTTCCCCCACTTTGTCCCCAGCTAGGGGCCTGTAAGATCGTTAAGTCTGCGCTCGTAATTTGTTCAGTAGTACTGATCTACTGCTGCCATGCCAACATGTAACAAAAGGCAAGTAAGACATTCTGGTCCTCACACGGATACACTTCTGGCCAGCAGGCTTCCTAACTGGCTACTTTCTCTCTCCCATCACTGTACGGAGCGCGTTTAGACCCAGGGGTTTTGGGTAAGGTATTTCTTAATAGAACGGGTTGGGTTGGCAGGGGTTGTGTTCAACTTTGAAAGTTAAGGTAAGACTTTGAATACGCTGTCGTCAACACACTGTATCTGGTGCATCTATCTGCCAGACTTGTATAAACAATACCACTTCAGCATCATTGAAATCTTTTACTATTCTGATCGATGGTTTTCATGCAGCAAATTAGTCAAGGCCACAGCTGCTCTAAACATACCAAACAACTGTGTTCGGGGTACAGTAGGTAATTCCAGTTTAATTGTTATGATCCCCAGAGAGACTGATTGCCTTTTCAAAATCAGCACAGCAGCAAATTATAAAGATTATGTTATGCTATGATATACTTTACACAGAGTTATATACAATGTGTCAACATTTTGTTTCAATGGATGACATAGCTTTCCCTTTTTTACCATATTATTTTATCACAAGTATCAAACGGAGACTCATATTTTCTGCTCCATGTTTTGTGCAGGTTAAGGAGCTTCTCACCTCATTTGGACCGCTCAAGGCTTTCAATCTTGTCAAGGACAGTGCCACGTCACTGTCAAAAGGTTACGCCTTTTGTGAATATGTAGACATTAGCGCCACAGATCAGGTAAGTGTGAACAGTGTGCTTTTCCTGCAATCATGACTGTGTAGTTGGACCTGTAACCAAGAGCTCTCCTTGTATTATTGGCCAGGCAGTTGCTGGGCTCAATGGAATGCAGCTGGGTGACAAAACACTTATAGTCCAAAGGGCAAGCGTGGGTGCCAAAAATGCCAATCCTGTAAGTACAAGCTCTTGTTGCTCCAGTTTCATTTTAAAGTCAAAAACTTTTACTTGTTCAATTTGATAGCTACATAGTATAGCACATTGCCCAATGGTATAAATGAATACTTTCATTATTAGTTTAGTTCTGCAAGCTCCTGGTTTTGAGGTACTCATGACACTGAACTAACAGAACTGCAAATGGAAAAGCTATAACTTAAAGGGAGTAGACCGAATCATATTTGTATTACCTCAGTCATCCATAAATACAGGAAAATAAACATTGATTTTGAAGCGTCTGCGATGGTAGCTTTAAAACAAATGAAGTATAGCCCCGGTGACCAACCCATTGTCCTGGTGCCATCTGCAGGCGTCCATCATAGAGACACCAGTTACGCTGCAGGTGCCTGGCCTACAGAGGCTACAGAACTCCTGCATGCCTACGGAGGTGCTGTGCCTGCTCAACATGGTGATGCCAGAGGAGCTGGTGAATGATGAGGACTACGAGGAGATACTGGAAGACATTCGTGAAGAGTGCTGCAAGTACGGAGACCTGCGCTCCGTCCAGATCCCTCGGCCCGTCGACGGCGTGGAGGTTCCAGGCTGCGGCAAGGTGAGTGGAAATATATGTGGATAATAACAAAGATGGAGCATCGGAATGCATTTTAGTGGATATCCCGATATATTTAGGTTAATAATATATATATTTTATAAAGTGGGCTACATGTTCAGGCCTACATCAATGCCAAATATGAGATGTCACGAGCACTTACATTTTTATAAATTAAAATAAAACAATTGCAGGTTTTACTATGTATCTTACTCTTTTCAGTGAGTTTAACAATAGCATGCCACTACTAGGGGTGTCACAATATCAGATTTTCACTAAACTATTATCGTGGACAAAATAATTCCAGGTAATGATATTATTGCGATATCTAGATATATATTAACAATGCTATCAATTAAATGAATCTTCAATTTTGTTTATTGTGTTTTTTGTTGTGTGAGATCAAAGCTTTTTATTTTTAATCTGTAGTAGCAGCAGATGTCCAAAAGATGGCGTGGTGTAAAATCCTTGATGGGATTGATGATGTGCAGCCCCATCTAGCAATGAGGCTGCACATGTGCTTGCTAGCAGGCTATGCTTTTTTATCAACGAAGTAGCTCTCTAGTTTCTTCAATACACCAACACGTCACAGTGGAGCTAGCCTTGTCTTTTAGAAACTGAAGATACAAAAACCACCGCAGCGATTTAATCAAAAAACTAAGCTGCGTCGATGGACAGCGTGCCCCTCCCGTTCTTAACTCACCGGTGTGCACACCGCCGGTCGACGTCCACCTGTTTCCATGTTAACACTCAAATGAAAGATGAGAGCTTAAAGATACAGGATTAAGCATGAATGTATTGCATTTTAAGACATGTGACAACAGTCCGTGCACCTTGGCAATTTTAGACTATTTATTAGATACCTAAATGGCATTTCAACATCCCATAATAATACATATAAATAATAAGGATTATAATTTTTTTGCCAATGTTTAAGTTCTCTAACGTTACATTTTCTTGGCTTGCCTGTAGAGATTGAACAAATACACAGCCTGTTTTTTGTTATACAGTGAAATTAGTGATTTAGCAGGCACTCTGTCTATTCTCATGAGACCCCCCCCCCCAACATACCTGATTCAAATGAACGTTATCAGACTTCTAACAACCTTGAATCAGGCGTGTTGGAGCAGGGAGAGATCAAAAACATGCAGGGCGCGGCCCTCCAGGACCGAAGTGGAATAGCCCTGCCATAGATTATACGTGAGCGAGCCGCATGAAAGCCAGGGTAAATAAATGCTGCGGTGTGTTGAATGTGTGTTCGTAACGTGTGCGCGTCATTTCTCAGCAAAATGACACTTAACCTACTACACACATTGTATTTTTAAAATACAGTTTTTATTTTGTTTGCTAATGCAGTGTTCTTTATTACAGATATTTGTGGAATACGCTTCAGCTGCAGATTGCCAGAAAGCCATGCAGGCACTCACCGGACGCAAGTTTGCCAACAGAGTGGTGGTCACCAAATACTATGATCTAGATATGTATCACAGACATGAGTTTTGAAAGCACAAATAAGTCTGATTGGGACATTTTGACAAGGTGTGACCTCTTTCCCTTGCTTCATTTGAACTGCAAGCTAATCTCTGTATCAAGCAATTACTTGTTTGAATAATATGAATGAATTTGTTTTATTTCTTAGTATTTCTTATATTTTTTTCTATCCACAGTGAATATTTCACCTCTAACCATAGCTTAATGTGTACAGTAAAACAAGATCCCTCTAAAATTCTGAAAAAACAAGCATGCACTACTTTTCCAGTTCAGATTTTAACCCTTTTATTTTTCAAGTATGCATTGCACAAGAAAATAAATCAGTCAGATGTTGATCACAAGCATTTATTTGTGGGTAAAATATCTACATTATGTTTTATCCTATGCTGCCTTATACTGTACAATGCTTAACAGGAACATTACAATATAGAATGTGTATAGTGGCTATGTTTGGGGGAATTGTCATGAACTGTCAATAGATGGTTAGGACATCTTGACCATTATCTCAACATGTATCAAATAAATCAGCGTTGGGCTTCCATGGGGTCAGGTAAAGTATGCCCATAGTACCAGCAATACTGTATGCATATTCTGTAATTAAGGATATATGCATATTATAGAAATGCACTTTTGGATAGCCTAAAATATGGTTTTAATTGTACTCCTGCATGGTGTGTAAATAAATGTACTGTATACATTTATGTCTTCTGAACCACAGTAGATTTTATCACCAAGTGAAATTTAGTTTTAAAAAGATATGGAAGTTAGTTTACATGTAAATGCCATAAAGTTAAACTGCATTTATACATTATCAGATGTCCAACAATTGTGATCAATTTATTCAACTGCCATCCTGCTGTAAATAAATGGTTAAACTCACTGTATTTTAACAATCATGCATACTATAATAAAGTTGAAAGTTCAGCCTTTAGAAACTCTTCAAAACATTGATGTTCATTGATGTACATTCATTGATACACATTCAAGTGTAGAAGCTCAGGGAGAAACATCAACTTGTGATGCAAATATTGCCATTGTATTAAGTCATGACGACAAGGTGTTAGACCTGTTCTTTACTAAGTGTAAATAACTGGTTACAGATTACATTTTAATGTCAACAGTAGTAATAGAACCAGAAGTAAGCATGCAGCAACGTTTAGGGCTCAAGCAATTACAAAGGTAAATATATAATAAAAATAAAGTTACTTTCCAAATACAGATGCAAACAGCAGCCACAAGGGGATTTGCGATATCCACTGGCAGATGGACTGCTGGGTAGCTACTGTAGGCGGTTGGAGAACCTGAGGAGGCTGCATGGGAGGGTGGCTAGGCTGCTGAGGAGGTTGCGTAGGTGGGTAGCTAGGCTGCTGGTGTAACTGAGGAGGAAGCTGTGGTGGGTAGGTAGGTTGCAGGGGCCACACCTGATGAGCCTGTAGCTGCTTTGGTGGGTAGTTAGGCTGCATGGGCTTGTGAGGGAGCTGTGGCTGCTTGGGTGGGTAGCTAGGCTGCTGGGGAACCTGAACCTGAAAAAAGTCTGAAGTCAGTGTTACGGCACGGTCACACATTGATAGCTGCCTATATTCGTCTCCAGTTCACTTCCATTCTATTCAAGCGAAGGAGCGAATAAAACAAGCTTCCTTGGCGAAGCAAAATCGCATATGCCGTTCACCTAGAGTTCGACCGCTGATTTTGCAGCCTCAGCAAGGATGCATGTGTGGTTGACCCCACAGGCCTGCAATTGGCTATAGTTTTAACAAGACAGGAATGAATGGAGGAGGCTTTGATTATGAATTTCACATCGGAAGGAGATGGTCCGTCGCCTGCCCAGTTTATCATTTGCTTATGTGTGACACCCTCAGTGGGAAAACCGGGCCTTGATAAGGCCAGCTGCAGACATAAGTGTAGCATCTTGTTTTGGTTTTAATGTTCTGTCTCCTTCTGCCAGGTTAATTCTCATCAGTATCCACTAAGGAATATGATAGTTTAATGCTATGCTTAACTATAAGTCAGACAGTCTACCTTTGTGCACCGTCAAGTTACACACAAATCCTACTTGTATACAGTACTCAAATATAGACCACCCTTCCTCTTTAATGCTGTGGGGAAAAGGGATAAAGAAAAATGGCAAGAGTTATGTTTAGAACCACATAAATTGCTCTAACATAGGTCAGTTAAGGCAGGTGTTCTTAAACTTTTCAGCTCGCCACCCCCACTATCCTCAGAGGTGGAAGAATAACAGCCATGTTGTTTTAATATAGGCTATAGTAGCAGAATACATTACAGTAATGTATGAAATGTACAACTAACAATGCCATTTCACAATGTTACTTAATTTCTTTAAATCATCTTGTGACCCCCAGTTTGATAGCCATTGAGTTAAGGCATAGTTTGTCACACTTCACATTGTAATTTATTCAATTTTGCCACCACATGCACAGAAATTGGTGGTCATATGGATCACAGGAAAGCGTAGCCATACTGTAGCTTAGAGAGGACTTTGTAACCCGAGAACAGCATCCATGCCAACTCATCTACAGAGCACGTGGTCAAAGACCAACTGCTTAAAGACCTGTCAACTATCATTTTAGACCAGTTGTAGTGAAAGCATCTGCTAAATGCTGTATAGCAATGGTGTAAAATATAAGGGGCAATAAAAGTAAGTACAGTAAAACATTTTATTTATATAGACAGTGAGAGCAGCCACAAGGGGATTGTAGAGTTACAGCAGAATCAGTTGATGAAAGATGAAGTCAGCTTCTCTCTTCTTCTTCCCCCCTCCCCAAATCTTACACAGTAGTGCTTCTAGTGAGAAACAAGGGCAATGATTCCAGAGATTTACAGCTTATAAGAAACATTGGAAGTACAGCAATTACCTATTCGAGTGCACACGACTGTACAAGTAAGGATATGGCTGCTTCTTGACCTGGTAGCCTAGCTAACATGGAGCTGACTGGTTAACCCAGGCATCCATATGAAAGACTAGAGGCTGCTGTAATATACCCATCTTTTCCGGATTGCTTGAAGTTGTTAAAGTCTGTTTGAATCTAGAATACTAAAGCACTTACTGAATGGGAGATGCTCGCGCTCACACACACACACACACACACACACACACACACACACACGGGCACTGTAGTCAGCTTCATGCAATGCCTAGGTGATATTGACGTTGTGAAGCTCTGTCTTATAGCTAGGCTAATGCAAAAGGGTCCCAGCTTCTGCGGGTAGCTAGGCTGCTGCAGGCACCTGGGGCCACATGTTGGGTGGGTAGCTAGTCTGCTGCGGCCACATTTGAGGGGGCTTCTGGTTCTGGTAGCTTGGCTGCTGTGCAACCTGGATCCACACCTTGGCTTGGTAGCTAGGCTGCTGGGGCTCCTGAGGTGGCTGTTGCTGCTTGACTGGGTAGCTAGGTTGTTGGGGGCGCTGCTGGGGAGGGTAGCTAGGCTGCTGGGGCTCCTGAGGTGGCTGTTGCTGCTTGACTGGGTAGCTAGGTTGTTGGGGGCGCTGCTGGGGAGGGTAGCTAGGCTGCTGGGGCTCCTGAGGAGGCTGCTGGGAAAACTGGGACCATGCCTTGACAGGGTAGCTAGGCTGCTTGCGTGGGTAGCTTGGCTGCTGGGGAACCTGAGGAGGAGGCTGCTTGGGTGGGTAGCTTGGCTGCTGGGGAACCTGAGGA
>JAODTR010017738.1:0-25719 GCA_025399935.1 Amblyopsis rosae
AATAATCAATTAATTAATTATGACTAACAATTGAACAAGCCGTACAAACAAGAAGTACAAATGTACACAACCATAGTGTGTATATATATATGCACCGAGAAATTAAAATATATTCTATTTAGAATATTTTATAATCTTACAAATATGTGGTATTTCAGACTATTTAAACTCATTCCAATACTTTGTCAGAAAGAAAACGTACCTCCTGAGCCATCTTCAGAGCTTGACTTGTGCAGGGGCATTCTGGAGAGGGGACGACAACAGACATCAAGTAAAGTAAAAGTTAGACTGACACAAACCTCCCCTTCCCTCTCACATCATTATTCATGTTCCATGTTGCTGCTGCAGCCCTGCTGTTTTTGTTTGGAGTTTCGAGAGTGCCTACACACAACATGTGTGGACACGCTCCGCCAGAGGCTGCAGTACTCGCAGGTGACCACTAGGGGTCAGTAGTGGTGCTTTATGAAGACGAGGCAGGCTCTAGAGGCTTGAGAGGGAGAGCGTGGAGGAGAGCAGAGAGCTAGGGAGAAACTGTGCGCACTGTCCAAAAGACAATAAAAGAAAGCATGGGATATAACTAAAGAAGAGCAGATGGAGAGAGGGAGAAACCACAGGGCAGACTCAGCCTGTTTTTCTTTCCACTTCCCTCACTGAGAAGACGAAAAAAGGGGACGGTGGGGGAGATGGAGAGAGAGAGAGAATAACTGGGTTAAAACATTTTTCAATATGTCTGGGAGCCTACTTAAAGAAACAAAAAACAAAAGCAAAGCGAGGAAAAACAAGTGGGAGGCGGCCTTTGACACGCGAGGACTGAAGCGGCACTCGGAACTTCAAAAGATTGCACATGTGTGAACGCACCCCGCTCCCCATTAATAAGCATGGTTCATGTTCTGACTGGTTTGTCTGTGGAGGTGAGTCGGGGGGGAAGGGGTCCTGTACATGATCTGGGCATTAGGATGGAGAAACGATGTAGGAGGGAATGTTTGTGGATTAAGCCCTATATGTGCGTTAAGTGTGTTTGTGGGCGTGTCAAAGCACATTAGATCATAGAAGGTAACGTGTTGATATGAAACACATTTATTCATCCCACCCAATGTGCACACACTGTCCAGTGTGCATGGAGACATGTTAACTGAAGCACACACAGAGACCACGCCTGGTTGTTTTGGACATGACAGCCCCTTCTTGGTGCCCCGGGAAACCAGTCATGATGCTTAAAGCCCAGCTACCATGGCAACATAATAAGATGCTAATTTAATGGAGCCCTGTATGGTTCGCCCCTCTCTCCCCATCCTGAGCTAGGCTGTAAGGGCTAAGGCTAATGCTAATAGGACTCTCTCAATAGAAGCTCTCTCTCAGTGGCATGGCTGCCCCTTGCTCCGAGCTCTATAAATTAACACTCCAGTGCAGCGGGCGCACACACTATGGAGCAGGGGGAAAAAAACCCACACAGTGACAGTTTGCCAAGGCAATGTGTGGCTAGGCAAATTAATTGGCTTACTCCTAAATCTACATCATGTCTTTTTATTTCAATTACGTTCTTGGCATTGTGTAGCATACATTCAATTTAAACTGCTTCCCAACTAAACGGAACAGCTTAAAGTTGACTTTGAATTAACTCAATTATACAAAATATGGTAAGTTAACACAGCATGCAATAGGCATGTTATCATCATGGTGTAGCAATACATGCGCTGATGAAGCACACATTCCCCCCAGCCCCGTTATAGCCGGTTGTATGTATTTATGACACTGACATTATATTTTACTACACTGTACTACAGTTGTCGTCATAATCCATTCTGTCTGGGCAGCATGCATGATGCAGCGCATCATGTACTGGCAGCTCGAGCACGCGTGTCGATTAATAATTTTGGGACATGTCTATTTCTTGTGGGAAAGAAAACAGAATAGTTGTACCCTAATGTTTTGGGTTTTGATCGCATAACTACAGTCAGAACACCGGTGCCCTAAACTGGTAGTCGATATGCCGTTGCAGTGTCTCAATACGGACTGAGATATACAGGCCCAGTGGCTTGCAGTAAGCAGAGTGAGTCAATGGGGATGAGTGGCCATGAGAGAAACGGTGAGCTAATAATTGCTAATTACATCAGCAATTGTCATGTGATGCGGGCTAGGCTGCCAATTACAGCTATGGCCTTTTTGGAAATGTCAACAGCTGCTCCACGGCTGCACGCAGCTCCTATCCGGCCGGGCAGAGGAACTGTCTGTGGGGGGAAAAAAATGACAAACACAGAAGGTGCTCTCGCATAGATGTGGCTTCTAAATTCAATATTTTATAAATCCGCCTCAGCTAAAACCTGAGCAATGAGGCACATTGCCACGCCTGTTGCGGCCTATTGTCCGAAACATGCAATCACTCAGGCCACCTGCTGTGAGGTGGTGTCATAGACGTCAACCCTGTGACGAAGCCCGGGGACACAGGAAGAGCGGAACGCAGACCTCTTCCGTAAGATGGTAAAGGTCAAGAGTTCCTAGGTAGGGATATCCTTCAAATGAAGGGTGCTTTATAGCAGAATAATCTGTTAACACGCAATCACTGCTTGCATAAACAGCATAGTAATATATAAAAACATTCTACATTTATTATGCTCTTCTAACGGTACTGTATTCCCAAAAAGTTTATGTGAATTCCTTTTCATTAGTTTATGTCAATATTGTATATCATTTGGTAATTAGCAGAAAGTCCCCCCACATCACAAAACCCAACAAAACAACTTTGAGTCAATTACGTAAAGTATTAAATATCTTTTCCCCTAGCCACTAGTATTTCTGCATATAAAAACAGGCATGCTTTTGCTGAGGCTTATTTCAATCTGTGGTTAACCTGCCTGATTCGATCTCAGTGGTGCCATCACCGCCCATCAATCACCCCAAACAGGAAGTGCCTAGCTAAACACTTCCATTCAGCCAGTACCGTTCTGAGCACACTCACATGCCGCGTGTTACGGGAGCAGTGCCCACATCCTGCCAACAAGAGAGGCGGGCACATCCAGCAAGGAAGTCTGGGAAATCTCTTGGTTGGGGGGGTGGGTGGGGGCATGATCCTACATAGAGAGGTGATGATGGCAGTGTGTGAGACTGTGTGTGTGTGTGTGTGTGTGTGTGTGTGTGTGCGTGCGTGCGTGCAAATAACTGAGGAATGCGTTTGAAATACAGGGGAGGGGCGAGGGGCTGTCCAGCTGTCTGTCCGTACATGATAAATCAGTGTACCTAAAAACTCATTCACGGGGGACAATGGAGGTCATAACAGGGACCGCAGTGAATGAAAGGCAGAAGTGGCTGTCAAAAATTAAATGAAAGAAAAAAAAGTACAATGGAGGGGACAGGGTATGGCGTCCAACAAGTCAGAGAGACGTGTAAAAAGAATAAAGATACGGTTAGATTGGCTCATATTTGACCCCAACCTCTTGAAATGGAGTTTCGCAGCTTTGATAGGAAAGAGAGAGAATGAATGATAGTTTAAAAAAAAAGAAGTGTGTGTGTACTGTGTTTGATTGGCACAGAGGTAAAAGTAATAGAGAAGACCTAACTTAAGAGTGGACGAGAGGTGATTGGTTGAATAGCACGTGTGTGTGTGTGTGCGCGCGCGCGTGTGCCTGCCAGACAGAACACGACAACAGAAAAGAGTCCCGCTTTCTTAGAATCAGTGGAGACACGTCAGTGTGCATTCGGCATCTGGTTCATATCACCCCCAGATTTTGTCCATGCACCACCATACACATCAACAAGAGATCATGTCTATGGTATGTGCTCAACGCTTTCCCCCACGCCCCCCCAGGCACAATGTTGCTCACGTGGACAAGACCACTCTCCAAATGGAGGGACACATACAAAGGTTATGGGCAGAAAAGAGAAAGCAGGAATGGTCCACAGCTCTGTTTTAAAATGGTTTAAATAAAAACATACAAAACAAATCCTCACCAAACATTACATCCCAGAGCTTGCTGTGCGTTTTTAAAAAGGTTACATTTATTGGCCTGAAAGGGCAGAACAGGGCAGGGGCTCAAGTAGTCTCGCGGAGCCTGCTGCGTCAGTACCCGCCTACTTGACAAGCGAGGTGTTTTGATTGACATGCATGACGACCATTGCGTTACGACTACGTAATTCAACGACCAAGTCGGACGTTAAAATTGACAATGAGGAATTTGTGGGAAACTAAACACGACTCTGGCTGTTTACCGGTCTTGTAAATCTGTAAAATTAGTAGGCTACGGTTACTTCTTAAAATAAATTTTACATTTAAAATTTGTAAATAAAGCGGCGCACTAGTGTCGCACCAACAATTACAGATACATACTGATATATGTATCAGACAGATGTTCAGCACAGAGTTGCTTATGTGACGTAGTGCTAATGGACACAAGAGGCTGAGACTAGAGTTCCAGTATTACATACAGTGCATGGACATGCTACCAAGGAAATGATCATTCTACTCCACTATCTTGGCACAGTGGGTAGAGCGGGGTGTGACAGGTGATCCAGAAGTCGCTGGTTCGACCCCCTCTAACCCCTCACAAAGTGTCAAGGTGTCCCTGAGCAAGACACCTAACCCCTAACTGCTCCCGGTGGTTGGATGACGCCTTGTATGGCTGACATCGCCATGTGTGTGTGAATGGGTGAATGTGAGGTTAGACTGTAGTGCTTTGACGGCCGGAAGTGCTATATAAATGCAGTCTATCTACCATAACCTGAAATACCCTATAAGCACCCAATGAGGACATCTTTAAAATAGCTGACATGGCATAATGATACTGGACATTACGATTAACCCTTTAAATGACACGGTCATTCCTCTCATGATGGGTTTCAGATACTGTAGCTTGGTTAACTCCGCAGTACACGTTCGGCCCGACTTTCTCTCCCCCCCGCCTCCCTCCTGGCGGACACAAATGCAGGAAGGAGGAAGGAAGCGTGTGCAGAGCAAAGGATGGCTGCTGAACAGATAAGGTCAGGAGGGCTTCCTTCAGCCACAGCAGAGACGTGACCCATGCAATTCATAACACCCCACCGCTAACTGAAGTTCTGATTAATCTAATCTAAAACAACATACAAGGTAATACTAAATAATTCCTGCTCTGTTCAGATCAGATCTTGGATTAAGCTAACATTTTAAATTAAGCAGTTTGGTGGTATTTTATTAATCCTTTATTTTACCCGGAATATTTACTCACTGAAATAAAACCATCTCCTTTACAGGAGTGTCCTGGTCAGATGGACCACAAAGATAATCACAACACATACTGAAATCGAAATCAACAACTGTACCATGCAATGTCACTGAATAACCATAAAATGCAGTTAGTTTAAAAACGCTGAAGTACACATTAAACACATACAATGTTTAAAACATTTACAAGCGGATAGGCTTTCCCGTAGCATTTTCAGCTTTGCATCAAACACACTCAGTGGTACAAGGTTATGAATTTGAAGGTCAGCTTGAAGACCATTCCATGCTGTAGGAGCAGCTACTCAAAAAGCCTCCCGCCCCATTTCTGTACGTACAGCGGGAACTACATAGACATTGTGATCTTACCAAGATAGGAAGGAGTCAAGGAAAGAATGGCATTAACAAATACCAATGAACAATCTACGTGTTGATAATGAGGGCCAGCCTGCTCTTTGTACAGAACACAATTATGAGTGAGCGCCCTACAATTTGTAATGAACCATTTTGTATTGATACATGTTAAATACACAGATGTGTTATTAACATGATGCTGCTGGGGGGGGGGGGTCAAAGTTAATTTGAAATCTAAACAACAACATTTTTGTAATAGCTTCAAGCGCAATTCTCAAATAACAATTTGAAGAAGGGCCATTTAAATAACAGAGTTTTGTTCCAGACTAATAAACAAGTGGGAGAGGGAAATATCGCTGGTTGATATTCAACAATTTGCATAAATGAACGTATACTGTCACTCAGATGCTATCCTCTACTGGGAAGTGTGCACACTGCAAATGTGTGTGTGTGTGAAGCGCTCACACATACATTACACACACACACACACAAACACACAAGGTATAATTGCCGATGGTATTATGCACGTGTCTACCCTGCTCTCTCCATTGCATATGTATGCGTTTTCATGTGCGTTCACATCAATTTGTCAGCTACGAAGCTACGCCTCTGGCTTAAGCCCCAGACACATTCGCTCGTCACCCATCGCCTTGTATAGGAACGATTCTCAGTGAACATTGCTATGCTCGTTTGCAGAGGTTTCTGTCTTGTGCGTTTCCCCACCCGAAATGTTTCCATCACCTGTCAGCCAGAGATATCCTTAACTCCCATTGGTAGTCGCCTCAAAGTTGAGATTGCTTTATCTCAGTCATGTCAATTGTCACCGCCTCAAGTCTCTCAATATCAGTGACGCTCCGTGGTCTCTATTAGCTGGTAGTTTTCCAGTGTGTCTGGGGCTTTACTGTCGCGTCGCTCCCTCTGGCAGAGTGGGTGACCCTTGTATATCACATCAGATATCTGTCAATCACTCAATGAGCTGCACTGACACATCTACGGCCTGGCGCCTTATCGTTGCTTCTCTCTCTGTCCTTTGCTGTGAAGACACCTGCGTAAGGGCAAGTGTATTTTGTGGCCTCGGAGAGTATACGCGCAAATTGATACCAGCCAGATACACACACACACGCGCGCGCGTGCAGTGTGAGAGAGTCCCATGTCGGCTCCTATCGCACGTTACAGCGAGTGACAGGCAGAGGGACTTACTTTCTGTCCGCCTCTGGTGTGGAGACTTCGCTGCTGAAGCCTAGAGACTCCTAAGGGCAGAAACAGAGGTCAGACAGACAACCAGGCTGCAACACACTGGCTGTGTGGTATTCAGATTAGAGCTCGATTTAGCTGGAAGATATTTACACCAGGCAGCTAAGACACAATAACACTGACTTGATTCTAAATCAGGCCGTTAATGATCATGACGACTGATGCTTGTGAGTGTCCATATTATAAGGTGTGTGTGTATATAATGTCGACGGGGGCCCACCTGTATCTCAGAGCGAAGCTGTGGCGACGTGGTGCTGCAATCCAGTTTGTCCTGGGAAGGAGAGAGAAAACTGAATGACTAGGGTCAGAGGTCACTGCATACAATAGGAAACAAGATGCAACTAATGGCTTAAGAAATTAAAGTATGCTAGTTAGAGATAAGTGCCATTTCAAAATGGCCACATGTCGGAAAGACCCGTTCTGTTCATGTAGATACACCAGCATGTTAATAATAATAAATAAAAAAAACGCGCACATTGTAAACACATCCGATGTGAACACTGCAGGGACACAGGTGGTGGAGCCATGTCAGAGGTATCCAAACCACTGGGGCAGTGGAACAGGACAGAAATGTAATTATATAGCCAACTCTAGACGAGCCTCCAATGGCTAACCATTCCCTTCCCCTCACAATACCAACAGGGCTGGACGATATGGCCGACATTTATATCACGATATATTTCTTAATTTCGGTCGATATCATTCCAATATGAACAATATAAGCCTCAGAAATACTGCCAAGAATGCATCGGAAAAATGCATTTGCCAAGTCTTATGAAATCTCCTTTAAAAACATAATTTAGAAGAAAAAAAAAAGGTGTAAATAAATGTTTTTGCCCTCATACAAACAAGAAATGTGAAAACACATGGAAAAAATTTAAATAAAAACTCTCAACTGTGTTATTTTCTTCGTTATTATTTATAATTTATGAAAGCTATATTCACGTCCGCCAGTAGGTGTCAGTAGCATTCTGGCGTGTGTATGACTGGCTCTGTGATCCAATTAATTAGATGCAGCTAAGTTCCACCCAAGATGTGACTGACTTAGCAGAGGAAGCTGACAGAATATATAATATTAAGCCTTTTTGTTACATTTTCTGTTAGGTGAGAGAGTGACTATAACTGTTTGTCATGTGAAAACAGCTCACTACTGCTTAGCACTGGCTGTAGTCGAATTCATCACGCAGTTTCTATTTTCTTTTTGCCAAATACAACTGACGGCAGCAGTCAGATGTATTTGGCGAAAAGAAAATAGAAACTGTTGTATCCGTCATTCAGTGACAAATGCTGTGTCATGTATACCTTATCGAAATACGTTTAAAAATCATATCAGTTATTTATAAACTTTTTATCACGATATTATTGAATTATTGTCCAGCCCTAAAGTCACACCTGCTGATTGGCTGAAACCATGTTTGTATGTTCGTTGAAGCCACTCACGTCAAACAAAACAACAAATAAAACTATAGATCAAAAGAAGCTTGAGATTCATCAGGTTAATGGTTCATTCTGTTTTAGTGTTCTGCACTTCAAGCACACTGCTGCTACTACAGCTATACATCTATAACTACAAACAGCATATAAACATGATTATAAATGGGATCAGTGCACACAATTATCCTTGCTTCTAAATACCTTCAGGTTAATTTCCTCAATATAGAGCTTGTTTTGTGTGGGCAATGTTTGTTTTTGCAAAGCTACAGAACATTTCTGCTGATGTGACATTCTTTTGTTTCAAGCTAGACTTCCAAAAATAATACGCTTCCATTATTAGCACCAGTTACACTACCATAAGAAAACAAGTCACATGATTGTCCCAGTTTGAAAACAAACTCAAGGTTGAAAAAATCTCCACAGACATAGCATCCAGCAGAGTATATTTTGTCAACACTCTTGCAAAGAAGAAGTTTAATACAGAAAGTACTGTAATAACATAGCCAAAGAGATATGTACATAAGCTGTCTGTCTTAAGTTTGAAGGTTTTGAGGAAGCACAATCTCAATAATGAAATATTCAAACTCCCACAGCTGAGGAAAACTCCAAAACACTATTATCACTTTCAGTATACTAGTAATCAGTTTCACACCCAACATGGCGATCTATGGGAGCATCTGGAAGTGAATATTATAGAGAAAGAGTAATGTATACCAGGACCAGATACAAAAACTTTGCATACTAATTACCCTCCAAGAATGTATTCTCTGTAAGCACTGTCAACGACTAAAGTTAAATGCTACAGTCACAGCTGCACAAATCTGAAAGACATTATAACTGGAAAATATGGAAAAGGAAGATTTAACTGGCAGTTGGAAAAGTATGTTTATTGCTTGCCCTACTTGGCAAGCGTTTTGGTAGAGTTGAACATCATGTCCTGAATGTTTCTAGTCTCCCTGAGGTAAAGCACAAACAGGACAAGTCTTCACAACAACCTTGCACCAGGTTCATCACCAAACCAGATATGAGAGCAACAGTTGGTTAACAGGCTAAAGAAATTGGCTGGAGACCAGTCCCTGTGCCTGGGTCCTGTTATAATTTCCAATTAGAGTGACTGTTAGTTTAACCACCTGTCATTAACTGGGCTTTGGCTTAATCCCCCCCCCCCCACCACCACACACACACACACAGTTCCACTTAACATTGAGTTACTAAGTGATTCAAATAGCTGAGGGTGCTTAGTCAGAAGTGACAGGCCTCTTAAAATAGTAGCCAGCGGTTACTTGTCTTAAAAAGGGAAATCAGAGGCCATTTGTAGGCCTTTAAAGAAACAACACTGTTCAAACATGAGGATGCAAGCAACCATTCCTGCACCTGAAGACTCCTGTGACTGCGGTGGCCCAGAGCAGGTGGAAATAGTTTGTCTCGCTCCCCCGACCTCCCTGAAATGTCTTCAACCCTGCATGCACAGCGTTCAAACAAAGAAAGTCAATTTGCAGTAGTTTAAAGGAGCGCTGTACGAGAGCTGAACGATTAACTGTTTTCAAACCGAAATTGCGATTTGAACCAATGCAATTAGTAAGTCGCAAGGCATGCGATTTATATGTCATGGTCTGAAATTCAATAAGACTATATTTCTATGGTACGTAGCCTACACAGCACGCCCACCAATAACAACACGTGAAACACATCGTGGGAGATCTGCTGAAAAATTGCCTCCCCTGAGCTAGAAGCAACGTTGGAAATATTTGGATAATCCAGAAGAAAAGCAAAGAGTGGTCATTGGACACCACACCTACTGTAGTGCCTGCTGTATTGGATGTTTCCGAGGAAGTTGGCGACAGGCCGTATTAGCACGCCAGTGCGCGGCCGTGCAAAATGTGCAACTATAAGCTATGCCAAATCGACGTGCTCGGCGAGAGAGACTTTAACAAGGCAGCCAGCGGCCGGTTCACAAGACACATTTTTTTTTAAACAATCTCAGGCGGAGCTAGATCATGTCCACAATGAAGTAATGTGTGCCTCATCTGTGTAAATAACAGCGCACATAACCAGCTTTAGTTCCGACTGATTGGCCGATAACCAATAAGGGCCATAAAACAATAACAAGAGCGCCCATTAAGGTGCACAGACACTGGAACAGTGGATATATAGTTCCAGCAGGATGCGTCCACAGGGGAGTTTCTAAGATCAAATATTTGAATGAATGCCTGCTAAATCACTAATTTCACTGTATAACAAATGAACAGGCTGTGTTAATACCTGTATATGTTTGTTCAATCTCTAACAGGCAAGCCAAGTTCGAAAATGTAACGTTAGGGAGCTTAAACATTGGCTAAAAGAAATATATTTTATTTATTATTTTAGGTGCTGAAATGCAATTTAGGTGTGCTTGAGCACATCTAAAAAAAATTCTAAAATTGCCAATGTGCACAGACTGTTGTTGCTTGTCCCAAAATGCAATAAATCCATGCTTAAAGATATTAATCCTGTATATTTATGCTGTCTTTTAATTTGAATTTAGTTAATAATTCAGTTAATAATTTGATGCCATATCATGTGGTAATGCTCCATAACATGTTTTAAATATGTTACATATATATTGAACTTAAATCTTGATTTTAAAAAAATATCGCAAATCAAATCGCAATATCTGTCAGAAAAAAAATCGCAATTAGATTTTCCCCCAAAATCGTTCAGCCCTACACTATACATAGTGTTATACAATTTTGTTTTGTCTGTGTCAATGTCTCTAAAGTGAAAAGCCACACAATTAGCCTGAAACCTCTCTTTCTCACAACATAAGTAGCCAGCCTGAGACTAGAGACTAGCGAGACAGCCTGTCTGCCTTTAACCATAATGTCCTATAAACACACCAGGTCCTAGCCCAGTCTGGCCATTTGTCTGTTACACCATTCAAGCAGGGGGCAAAGGACTCAGATATTTCTTTGGGACTGTAATTCAGAGAGGCCAGAGAAGCTGCTGAACCATTTGTCCCATCCAAGGGAACTGGGAGATTCCCTTAAGTCAAAGAGCAGGCACCTGCTTCAGGTCATTACAACAACAAACGCCAAGACCTACATCGTGCAGGTTTTGTCCTCATAACATCACAGCTGCATGGCTGAAAATGTGCATGTGATGCTGCTGTGAGACGCTGAAACAATACATGGGAAAGCTTGATGTCTTTGGCCATCACATCCACTTGGAAGGCTGCTGGTGGGGGTGGTGGTGATATGGCAGTGTGAACAGCGTCTCTCAGTCTCTATGGGCTGTGTGCCCGTCAGATACCAAGACTGCATTAAAACATGGTGCCTCTTCACTGCCTAACAAGTGAGGAACCACACATAATACACACACTGTGGTGCATACCGTACACACGCGCAGGCAAGGATGCTCAAACAAACACACACACACACACACACCGCCTCCACATATAGACCTCCTAAGAGACTTGAGACAAAGCTCCTCTCTGTCTCTGCTCCTCCTCCTCCTCATCTAGACCCTGCTCTTTCTCCCAGCCTGTGCCAGCCATCTCTGCCATGGAGTAGGCGCGGTGGGGAGGTGGGGAGGGGAAGAGGGATGGAGGGTGGTCAGCTGGAAAAACAAAAACAAACCCACACCCTTCTTCACCGTCGGGCCTGCCAGATGCATTTGCAGCTACTCCGGGGCCTTGTGAGAAGCATTGCTAATGTGGGCTTCAGTATTGCGTCTCTGCGATGCACGTGACAGAGAAACAAGACTCCAGTGTGTGTAGAAAAGAGTCGAACACAGGCAAAACTCCTCAAACCGGTTCACTTTCTCTGCATTTGTGTGGAGAGACCTCACTTTTACACAGACACCATAGGACACTGTCCTTTGCGCAAACGTCCGAGAGACTACTTGGGTCGGCTGAGACACTGCTCTAGATTACCTCAATTGATGTGCACCGCACGTGCACACACACACTCTGCATAATCACAGGGCAGTTTGTGCACATATCTACAGTATTCTTGCGAATGTGAGAGATGGTTATCAAGGAAAAATGGCCGATTGTTTGCGATTTGTGCGTGGCTATTACAAATAAAACAAAGTCGGAATCACATTAACAACAATGTATGCCGACAAATGCGGACGCACACAAAGGAAATACAGCTGCCTTAGCGTTCCAATTCAAAAACTACATCGTAGCCTTCTGCTTTACAACTTCCACACCCAACATGTGTTATGGAACTGAGGAGAGAACCATACTGGGCCAAATAGTTTGAAAAACAACAACAAAACACACTTATCCTCGTAACTGACGGCATGCAAAACCCCACCCTGCGGAGTGATTTACCACAGCGGAGTAGTGTGTAGTGTAGTGCGTGTGTAGATACACACTGCGTGTGTGAGAGAGGTAGGCTTAGTGGCGGAGGAGGTGCCAACTGGCAAGGCTGAGCTTGGGTGGGCACTGGGCAGGGTTTGTGGTGCTGGAGATAGGACCTTTTGACATGTGCTGAGGTGGCATGGCAGCTTTATGAGCTTGGACCGGGGCCAAGGATGTGCTTAATGGAGAGGAAAAGAAGACCTGGGCTGACAAAGCCTGCAGAACCAGCTTATCCTGATGCGCCAACGAGAGACACACACACACACACACACACACGCGCGCGCACGCACACACACACACACACACACACACACGTGAGGGAAGGGAAGGTTAGGAAAGAAGAACAGCGGGAAATCCAGGTTTTCGGTGGGCATGCCGTGCCACCCCTGAGTTGCTGCATGACTGAATCCATTTATGACAAAGAAATTAAAAAAAAATAAAAAGGTACACTCAAAAGCAGGCTTAAGTAGAATAACACCCATCCTTCCAGCAGGGCTTGGGTTTATGTGTCTCAATGTGTGTCTCTGCTGTGATTCATCACTATGGTGCAAGTCAAATATACCAGGAGTTATTACAAATACCAGGTCAAAGTCCCAATGGTGACTATTAAAAGCCTACAAACAAACTAAAAATATGACAGTACTGTACACCAAGGGTTAGGCCAACAACCCAGTAATGCAGCAGAAATCAATAGAAGGCATTCATAAAGCAACAAAGATGGTCCATTTCTTCATAACTGCATTACTGCTTGACATGGACAAATAAGCATTAGGCTACATATCAGAGATTGCATTTCTGGCTGAAAGTGAAACCCTTTTCAACTGTGCCCTTTGTCGAGGGAAATGTAGATAGTCGTGAGCATGTAGGCACCCTGCGCCACGCCTCACCTCATGGCAAAACAAAAACACAAGAGCGTGTCTCAACGCAAGTTCAGGTTTCCATCTGATGGGCTTCTCTATAAATTACCCATCAATTCTGAGGCCAAAAAATGACAGCACTAGCAGCATTTCTGCATTACTTGTGGTTTCAATCTGAATAAGGTAGCGTTTGTTCACCCCAGATTTCAAAATGTGGGTTTCCCTTAAAACAAAACAAAAATCACATCTCGTTTTACAAAACAGTTGGTTGATTCCTCTTTCTGTCTTGTTGCACTGGTTTGAAGCTTTTCCTTTAAAACCACTTCCTCACAGCGCTACAGTAGGTACATGTATGATACTGTAGCACACCTTTCTTAAATACTAACTACACACATCATCCTAGTTAAAAGGACACTAATAGAAGGTAAAACTGGTTTAAAACAGATGTTTTTAGGAACATATTTGTTTTTGAGGTGTTGAAAAACTAAGTAAACCTTTGGTTAATTTTTGTTTTAAAACCAGTCCTAAACGCACAAAATTAGGTAAAATTAAGTTTGTGACCAACTGACGACATACGGTTGTTGAGGTTGTGATGTTCCATCATTTTCAGCCAGAAGGCTTAACTGTCACCGAGGAAGCTGGCTATTACGCACACTGAGAATAAACCAGCTCTTGGACTATAGGACAACTGAAGGACTGAGCTTGTTGGGGCTAATCCACAGTTCTCATTCCCAGAGGGGATGTTTGCTTAACCCTTTGTGTCATAGAACTAACATGAAGATGTAGAGAACTAACCCAGCGGAGCTCACACAGGAAATGGGAATGCTGATAGCAATCGACCAGAGAGCCTCTGTCATCGACTTTCAATGGGTTTATGCTGAAGAGTCAGAGATGGCCATGTTACGCAAATGATAAGCACAAGGGTCACAACATTTCCCCAAAAATTTCATTGTTGCAAGAATACATTTTAAACAAGAAGTGAAGAAAACAAAAACAGAGAAGAGGACGGAATCAAAACAGCACCCTCTTACAGTACCCTATGGAGACTGTGCCCTGAACAGTTTTGGCTGTTTTGTTTAAGCGAACAGAGATCAATTTGGTTTTTTCGAGAGTACAGGTCTCACGTCAGACCAGTCTGTGCTCAGTCCTCCCAGACCTCTCGCTGACACCGGGAGACACACAGACGGGGCGATATCGACCTTAAGCCCCCCTCTCTCAGTGTGGAGTCCAGCATGACGCATAGATCGACCCCCGCCTCCTGTCTTAGCCTGCACAAAGCAGGGCAGGAATGGTGCCACGGCCTGTAAAGGTCAACGCTGAGGTGACCTTTGAACCCCTGGGTCACATGCATTGAGACCAGAGCGCATCTGCATATCTAAAAGGTTGGTTGTGAGGAGGAACAAAGTGATACTCGATACGCGATTGGAGTGACAGATAAAAGGGGAAGAACATGAACTATTAATAAATACCAGAAGAAAAGAAAAGATTAAAAACAAAGGGGATTTGGCCTTTATGTGACTCGACACCACCCACCTGCACACTTAAAACAAGTCCTTCCCTTAAGGTCATGTCCCTCGAGGCACAGTAATGCCACTGACCTTCTAACCGCCTGCAACCTCGGAGACTTGGCTCGATAAGACCCGCCCTCAATGGCTTCTGCATATACCGTAACGCCGCAGGTCACAATAGGAGAGGGAGTATGCTGGGGTCACTGGATAATGGTCACTGGTTTACTGGAGGTCCAGCACGAGACATGACAATTATGCTCAGTGTGTTACTGTTTGCTGTCTCTGACTGACTGCATCTCATTGTTTCTTACTCCGGTCTTTGTGTTGCATTTCATCCAGATACGGTGCCACGGTAATTGTTGGGGTCAGACAAAAGGCACTAGTAGAAAACTATCAATACAATTCTGCTGTTTCTTGGTAGAAGCAGTCACATTAAAAGAAATACCACACAACACCAAAAGGCTCCAATGTTGTGCGGTGCAATGCAACGTAATGTCTAATGTTTCAAGGCTTATCCTTAGGCCTTTCTGTCACACGGTTGAATAAACTGTTGTGTGACACCAGACTCTCCTTCTCCCTCTCTGCCAAACTTCACAGGGGAAGGGGAAGGGGCAACAGCTGCAGCTTCTCACATTCTCCACTTCTGCTTATCCCCCCCCTTCCCCATTTCTCCATCTTCCTCTGCCTCCGTCCATATCCTGCTGCTGGCCTGGGTTTTAAGCTTGGAGGCCCAGTCAGCCCCCTGCTCCTCATCCAGACTAGAAAAGTCAACTTCCATTGCATCTCTCATCTCACACAGTCACATCGACACTGATATTAAGTCACGTGAGCGGGTAGGTGAGTGGGGATGACATGTAGTGATGTGGACAGCCACAGGCGTTAAAAACACATAACGGAAATACATCACACGGGATCAGATGCAAATAAACTGTCTCCGTGTTACAACCATGGTATGGCTTCAAAGTGGGGAAACTCATCCCTATAGAGCTGTTAGAACAGGCCTTTATAGCACAATAGACTCACCATAACTCACCTACATGACCCTTATCTAAGTCCCGCACAGCCAAATGGCTGCCTGCATTCACAGAGAGCAGCAGTACAGGCTCCCGGAGTCTTAACTGTCACATCTCTGATCATTATTAGTCACCAGTTGTATTGGGAGACAATGCAGAGTCACAAACATTGACAATGACATGTGTGTGTGTGTTTGTGTTAACTAGAAAAGGCTAGGCTAGTATTCTTAGCGCTGGAAATCTATCCGCTGGACAGGAATTACACTCGTATGTGATAGCCAACTGTCATAACGAGGATTAACTACTAGTATAGGACAATATGCTCTCATTACAGAGCTATAATTGTCATTATGGCCTTGTATGAATGGGAGCACTGAATAGACAGAGCTGCTATATAAAGCAACACTGTAATTCAGCACACATATCTAACTATAATTGTTCTTTTCAGCACTTACACTTTCTACTTCAATTGAATCGTTGTTGTAGAAATGCAAGTCTTCCAAACTAGTCCACCTGTGTGTGTGCTTTGGAAGCCAGAGCTAGGCCCTCTGTTGTAGCACCAGTAGCATTCTTTCACACTTCTGTCCATAGCTTGGCAACCAAAGGGCTGCCCCACTATCCTACATCCTAGTGAATGAACGCCGGAACACCCTTATGGATCCCCAACAACAAAACCACATTCAGATACAAAGAGGGGCCACACCATTATTCAGGACAGTCCGAAACTCTAGCATACACGCTCATATGTTTGCTCTTCACTGCTAAGTCCTCGCCATGTTGTTGGCTGAACTGTTGGAAACTCCACTCTGTGGAGCTTTAAGATCACTCTGAAATGGGGACGTTTGTGGTCACTATTAAAAGGATTTGAGATGTGGATATGGGAACCCAATACAAAGCAAGAAGCATTACAGCTGCCAGTTTAACAGTGTTATTTCCATCACAGGCTGCTACACATGGGGTGAGCGTGTGTGTGCGCGCGTGCGCGCATGTGTACTCACCATATCGAGCTCCTGGGAGACGCGCCGTTTGCGAAGCTCCTCCATGCGGTCACTGACGTCACCAAAGCAGGTATTGTAGTATTCAGAATATTCCTGGGCCAGGTCATCTATGTTTCCCAGAGAACCATCCTGGAGAGAAGGTTGCAAGGGAAGGGAAACGGTTAACCAATGAGCTGACAACACCCACAAGAAATGGGACACATGTATTTGTGTTCATACACTCATTTCATGTTTATGATGCATTAATAGGCAGTAATTTAATCATTCGTCATCAAAATATAAAATGGTGGTTTTAGTTAATGCCCAGGTAGCACAAAAACATCTGGTTTCATATTGTATTTAATCAAGATCCCTCTGCCACTATGTAGACGGTTCTCATGGAAATGTGCATGGATGTAAATAAAAGCATTCTAGTTACTTAACACCATTTAAGAACTCGGGTAGATAAAATAAATTGACAGGTTGTAACATCGGCAAAAACAAACTAGAAGACTCTTGCCTAGATTGACAAGGATGATAAACAATATTAGAGAATACCACTGGTAGACGTGGGATATTCCAGCAAAGGAGAGAAACCGTAGCATTGTCGTTCTCAAACGTGTGCCAATAAACCCCCGGTAAACATCTATATTCCCACCTACACAGAAAGAACCAACGTGCTTCTTTCGAGGCTGTGATAGAACTTAATGTAATAAACTGGTGTGGTTGTTATGTGTTAAATGTCTTTGTGAGATGTCTTCCCTCGCTGGTGCATGCAATCCACGCACTGTTAATGTACAACTGTTCCATTTCAATGCATACTGGCGATACAAATAAACAAAAGAATAAACACCACACAAGCACAACATAGCTATATTGTCCAGCTATGCTCTTGGAGTCGGTCTTTGTGGAAATCTCTCTATGGAATACCTCCACTACCATTCCATAAGCCCTACACCAGTCTTCCGGTTGGCTGTAGTTTGGATTGGCATGGTTCCTGTCTTTGTGTGGAAGACATGTTTAGGATTGACGGAGGAAGCCAAGCTCCAAACAAGACCTTTCTCAAGAAGAATGCTGCTCTAATATACCATGGACAAAGAGTCTCAGGATCACAGATCAAAAGTTATTGCCTAGATATATTTGGACCTTAGAAAATACTCAATTGTAGTAGTCTAAATCTTTATTTGTTATCTGTCCCTTTCAATAATTATCTGAGCTTTATGAAATTTCCATAATTGTTCATACATAAAAAAAATTCCCAGATTGTTGTTGAATATATGAATAGAATAATAAAAATAGTATAACTCACTTTGTTAAACATTTTGTTTACTGCTTCAACAGGAGATTTCCCTTTTACACATACAATTGATTTTTATACATACTTTAAAGAAATAACTAATACCTACCTCTAAGGTTTGTACATACATCAGTCTAGCTGTGATAACTGCTGAATATTCATTCGTGTTGATCTAATCTGTGCCAGGCAGACAGCGAGTATTGAGTCACTATGCATGGCCTGGCCATGACAGGACAGCCTATCTTAGTGCCAGGCTACAGATGAATAGGGCACTGTGGGATGTGCCATAAACACCCCCCCCCCCGCCGCCACACACACACACACACAGGTTCTTCAAGGATGCGGGCAGCCTCAGGAAAAGAGACATTAGCATGCATGCACACGCTCTGTGAGTTGTTTAAGCAACATTGGCTCAAGTCAGAATGCATTAAACCATATGAGGACTATCTTAAAGCTCCTTATAGTTTGTCCTCTCCCCATAAGAACTCCAGCTATGTCCACACACATGGCTTGAGCTGGCTGAGATTCCCCAATGGGAGTGCTCCCCGGTGGGTAGACAGATGTGTTCCCCTTCATTCCTCAGCCTGACAGAGAGCACAATCTTATTAGAGAACACAAGGGAGGTTTCTCTCACCGTGAACAAACGATCTGCTCCCTATCCAAAAGAAGCCTATGTGGAGAGTATAGCGAGCCCTGACCTTAGCACAATTCATGATGTATGCCTGCTTAATCCCCTTAAACACACCTACAGGGACCAGTGGCAGACTATGGCCTTAAGAGTGTGATGGGAGACACCTCAGATGTGCACAGGTACAGCCTGAGCCTCGTGGGTTTATTTGGAGCCCTAGCAAAGGACATTATGTGTGCGTGTGAATGCATGTTTTTTTTCTTCCATACAGTATACTGTAAATCTATGCACGTGTGTGTAAGTCAAGTATACACATGACACCATATGCATAATGCATACTGATGCATTATGTTTTCATAATGTGTGCGCACATTTCTAGGATTCCTCCACTGGCATGAGTTTAAGAATTCCAGTACAGCTGGTCACAGCTGGGCAGCTGATAGGACATTCCTCACCACAGCACTGCATAGGAATAACAGAAATATTGCATACACAATTGAGTGTGTGTTACGAGGTGGCTTGTTTACTAATGTATAGTTTACAGTGAGTCTGTCAATGTGGAATTGTATAGATACTAACTGTGTATGTGTGTGTGTGGAGGGGGGGCTGACGTCGGTCCATGCACCGTACACAACTGACTGGAGTGGACTGGATTGGAGATAGACTAGGTGGGTTACTGATTTGAGATTGCTGTGGACATATGGGAGTTAGGACAAAGCCCTTAAAGGACACCAGTATCTACATCAAAGCAACCCTATGGAGAGGTCTTAAATCAATCACAGACTGCTTTACTGGAAACAGACAGTGCATATATTTTGTGAGTAAGGGAGTCAGGCAGAAGGAATGTTAGAAATTCCTTAGAATTGTGACTGAGATGATGTAACTGCCTCTCCCCCCTGAATGTGTGTGAGGTAACACAATTTTGAGCTGTAAACCAATGCATAGTGTACATCAAGAGTGTGTCCAATCACTGAATTCCTAAAATCCCAAATTCCTTGTTTAACTGAATGTCAGTGTACAGTGACAAACAGTACATTTTGTACATTTCAGTAACTGTCTAAAAAGGAATGTTAAGATAAGATACTACACACTTGTAAAGAAGGCTTTTCATTCCAAAAAAAGTAAATAAGAGCATAGCTGTCATGTTGTTGCAAACTGCCGGTCTTGCTCCACACTGGGGTAATATTTCAGTGTGATATGACAACTATATAGCCATTACCAAGACATTTACACAATAACTTGTTTATTATTAAGAATGCAAGATTACTAAAACGAATGCACTCCAATAAATACCTCACATCTTTCACTATGTTGAAACATTACCTTTGCCACATATGAGAGAGCATGGAAAAGCTCGATGCATGCAGAACCAAGGAAGCGCGGGATACATCTGTTGAGAACTCCTGCTCAGTCAATTAGCCATACAGTTCCTGGCATTCCTGCCCTCCACAGATTAGCAAAATAAGACCCACATTTCTAAACGTTAATACACTTTAATTGTATATTTCAACTTAAATATTGCAAGTCAACACTGACAGATCTATAATAGTATATTATCCAGACCATAAATGCACAAAACAAAAAAGCCAGATCAGAGATGCGCACCTAATTCTTAATTGACTAAAAATAGCAAGGACGCAACTGTGTGAGCAATTGTTTCGCAGGAGTTATAAATTTAGCTAATAAATATGTATTCTTTTGAGATTATACTGTAGCCTATCCTATATTGTTAAATATATTTCCTCCTATTTTCTGTTTAGTGGGATTGATCTATAAAATATTCATTAAAGGTCTGCTGCTGACCTCATTTGATGTTTCGCAGAACAAACGTGTTTACCCCACTAACGTTTAAACCAGAAATTACCAACAATCTGCTCTTTACTGCTACCATTTCTTCCCAATAGAACATCTAAATGACAGACTCAAATGCATCTTGTGAAGTTATTAGAACATTCCAGAGCCAGTGTGCATGGGAGAAAGTGCTGACAACGCAGGTCCCATTACATGCTGAGAAGTCAGTGCTAAAATGCAGGACTAATCCCCCAGCAGATTGTAGGGTGCGTTCAATTCATGTTTTGTCCACCACGCGCTGGCTGTTGGCACACGTTCTCAAAAGAAAGCGCTTGTTTGTCATAACCAGCATGAGGTGCATTCCAATATGTTTTAAAACAGCCTTGGGTTAAACCTGTATGCTGTGGGACATCCTTTAGGTACGCATTCCCGTTCGTCATACTGGGAACGGTCATGTGGGGCTTGAGTCGTGGTGTGCGCGACAGATGCTATTGTAACCAGGGCAGCCTTATGACTAGCCGTGCCTGCGGGAACAATGGCCGCCGCTGACAATAGAGTCACGCAACTGATGCAATGCAAGATTAGTGACGTCTACTTTTACTTGATAGACAACCACAAGAAGGGAGCAGTGCACTGAAAATTGCCACCCACTCACTTGTACTCATTTAAAAGACATTAGCAGCAGAAATATCATGTTTCCCTCCCCGGGTCATCATGGATACGAGAGCCTGCCTGTCTAGAAGTCCCCACACACACAAAGTCACGGATAGCCCAGATGGGTAAGTGATCCCTCGCTCCACCTATCCCTCAGTCCCTCCATCCCCAGAGGCTAATCGGAAAGCTAGGATGGGGGAGAAAGATTACTTCCGCTCTTCCCCCTGCCCATGTTCACCAGCCAGGTGAGAAGCCAACTGCGTGCAGCAACACAAGCAAAAGGATGGACAAATGAGGAAATGGAAGCAGAACCGAAAGCGGGCCAAAAAAAATGGCTACAGATAGTTTCTAATGAACAACCACATACGTCTGCAGGGAAGCGGGGGAGATCTTTAGAGTTCAAGGGAGAACTCCTGAGGACCAAATATAAGCCTGACTCAAGATGTAGCAGTAGCCATGGGAACCAAAGGGGGGGGGGGGGGGGCAGAGGCCACAGCCCACCCCTTCTCAGGAGGTTTCCTGGGGATATCCGTGGCTCTGCGAGAAGAGGACCACACCACACTCTACAGAGGAAACCTGCCAGCGTTTTGTATGACCTCAACAATGAGTCTGTTCTGTCTGGAGGGGAGGGGGCTGTGGGAGAGAACTGAGCCAAGATAGACTGTGCAAGCCTGCAGTAGTCAAAGAAAAACGGCTCGCTGTTAAGAAAACGTTAAGCAGTTACAAACTGACCTAGCTAATCTTGTGTAGGCCTGGGAACACATGAGAACTGAAGGCAGTATAATAAGGTTGCACCCATTCAACAGGAATTATCAATCATGTATTGAATCAATAGTCATGTCTTAAAGGTGGAATCAGTAATGGTAAGATAAACTTTTTGAAAAATTCAGCAAATATCTCCTCCCGGTTTGCTTGCTGTCCGTGGTGTGTGCACGCATGCTGAATATAATATCTGGTGTTTCTACACAGCCCCGACTCTGGAAATGGGGACGAACAAGGTGGTGCAGTACGCACCACCCAACTATGTCCCTGCCTTGGCAATGTGTTTCCAATAGAAAGGCAGGTTTTCAGAGGGCGTACCTTATGACAGAGGTCTTTAACCCTGGTCCTGGGGACCCACTGTCCTGCAGGTTTTATATGTATCCCTACTCCAACACACCTGGTTCATATGAATGGGTCGTTACCAGGCTTCTGCAGAGCTAGATGACGACCCTTTCATTAGTATCAGGTGTGTTGGAGCAGGGAGACATCTAAAACACGCAGGGCAGGGAAGAGGTGTTTTTGTTCAAATATCAAACATTTTCTCCATCTGACTGTACTTTCAAAACCAATTTCATAGCCTATTATTTAAGGAATCAACAGTTTATTATGTTTTTTTAAATGGACAAATACCGGCTCACGCTGCAAAAAGCTGTGGTTAAAAAATATAAACAGCAAGCTGTTTTACAGTTTAATATTTCCATAAACCCTGGGCTCCAAAATCACACAAAATCTGACAGGTCAAAAACACAGTGGTTGATCCTTATGAAACATTTTGCACCCAGGGAACTTGCTTGAAGCTGTCATTTGCATGAATGCGAATGGGGCTCTCTCAATATACTGCACGCACACTCTTCAGAGTGTGTCACTTTGATTTAGAAGAGGATTTATCTAGTTTTGATTTCAGACTAACTTCCAGAAACATTATGTTTCTGGATGTGGGTTGAGCCACATTTCAGATTGTAAACCCATGCAATAAGTACAGCAAGGCTTTTACTGTAGCTCCAGTTCTATACAGTGCTAAACCACCTTTGACTCTTAATTAGCTGAAGGTCTGTTTACTTGACTTCAAGCACACATACATGACTTGATCACTAAGGTATTCTAATTAAGCACATTCTTCCAAAGGCTGCAACGTACGGTTAACCACAGAAACAAGTGTGCCCTTTAATCTACATCACAAAGGCACAAATGCCAAATTGACAATAGATTGGATGCAGAGCCTTGCATCATTATCTTAAGCTGCAAAGGTGTTGGAGCTGATTTCATGTTATGGCTGCATGTTGAGCATTGTAGCAGATCTTAATCAGGACAGACTTCTGAGCTGGTAGGTAGGCTAGGCCTCACGTTTAGTCTAAGAAAAAACCAACATCAACCATGTGCAACACTAAGTAAAGCCCAAGCCCAAAATTCAAAAGGGCATTCCCATACACGGCCCACAGTGAGACAAAAGCCATTGAAACACATTACATAGTGCAATGGTTATATATAGTATTGCCATTTTGCCACTTGGGAGATAAGGTTTTCAAAGTGCTGGGTCTATTCAATAGATACATTGAGAATGGAGACTGAGACTATAGGCATATTGTAACAATGACATTTAAGATAGTATTTATTTACATGCAAATGTCTGCAGTTTAGATAACACTTTGAATGAGCTTGTCCTGATTACTAATAGTTTTTTCTGCATTTAAAGGAAATTTGCCAGATGTGTGCTGGCTGGCTAATATTTTCATTTAACAGAAATTGACCTATAGTGAAATTCTGGCTGGGAGCTTGAGTGTTGTGTCAGAGGGCAGAATAGCTTGTCCCTCTCACCTCAACAATCCTAACACACTAGGATGCCAGACAAAACTAACTTAACACCCCTGTGTAGGTGACCACATTTGATTTACTCATCTTTTACCAACGAACTAGAAATCAATGTATTTAGTCTCAGAAGATGGGCCTTCTGCAAAGTATTGCATAGAGAAGTAAAGTAGATAACTAGTAAATAAGAACCAACTTTATTATTTACCCGGAGATGGACTGCTACGGTAGTTACCATATCCCATATGCTTGCAACTGGAGAAAAGGCATAAGTCTATAATTCAAATTTATGCTGGAAATAATGAAGCTACTGAAACGTGTTCTGAAGTTCCAAACCAAATACAATAATCCAGAAGCATTCTCTAACTATTAAAGTTCATTCCAATCCACAATTTAGCAGACGTAGAACTACCATTTGCATGCCTTAGACTATTTGTGCAAATTTTGATGGGTGTAGGACAGCAATTTGCAGCAACATGGCCTACCATAGTTTCTCTGGACTCCAGCGTGCATTTAAATCCGACCGTGTGTGAACTCCGGACAAACAAGCTACAGTAAAATTACCTGCAGCACAAACTCGGTCTTTATCTTTATCACGCACACTCCTGCTGTTTTCATAAGCGATTTGCTTGGACCAACCAGTAGACACATTGGCAATGCAGTCATTGCGTAGAGCCTATCAGCGTCCTTTTCAGGTCGAGGGTGACAACTTCTCAACTACTTGTTGAGAACCCCCCCGCCAACGAACCCCAAAAACTTACCAACATCACCATCACATCCGTCCACAGTTGGGAAAAGCTGTCGGACACGGCATTGTCAGTGTCGGGCTCAGTGGAAGAGGCAGCGGCCCCTTGATCACCTTCCATAATGTTTATAACGTGTTAAATGTGCCTGCCGTGGCGCAAAGAAGTGGCGACAAACCCGATTTCGACGACAAGGCAACACTCCTAATGAAACTTGCCGTTTTAACACTCAAAATGTTATAACATTTCCTGCCACAGTATCGAGTGTCATCCGTAAAATACCTACAGACATTGACATTGTTTGGACGGGCCCGGAGTGCCGTGCGACAAACGCCAATGTCAGAATAATATCGAGGCTGAAAGACCTGAAAACCTTTCGCGCTACGTTCCCTCCTCAACCGTCCTTAAGGCACCGCTCCGTGACCGGGCAAGAACCGGGGAAAAGTTTGACCGGTGCGCATATAGATCCAGCAAAGTCACTATACTGTATTTCTGATAGAATCAACGACTAAACAACATAGAAATCACACGAATAAGATATAATTATTTCCATTTAGACAAGTGGTAAAAAAAAAAACGCCCGAAGCGCCGACCTTGTTGATAATTATCCAAGCTCCCTCCTTCAACTCTGAGCTGAGCTGAGCTGAGCAGAAGTTCCCCGCTCTCTCTCTCACTCCCTCCCTTGCAAACGAACACACTCCTCCCAACAAAACAAACATGTCCCGTGTCAGAAATGCAGGCTTGTGAATAATTGCACTTGCTGCACAAATCACTTATCCGCGGTTACTAAAACGATTATTTTGCTTATACTTTTACTCTGCTTTTTCACCAACCTCTAACCAGCGTTGAATGCACAACGAGAACACAGCGACGTTCAATACAATCTTATGAAAAACTCAAGAGTAGTAAAAGGATGATATATTGGGGGCTGACACACCCTGACCTATTCAGGTCACAAATCCATAACAATATGACACCAGTGTGCGACACAATGTAACAAACCAGATTCTTGTTGATATTATGATGCTATTTATCCATCCATCCATCCATCCATCTTCTCCCGCTTATCCGGAGTCGGGTCGCGGGGGCAGCAGCTTCAGCAAGGGAC
>JAODTR010017749.1:0-25717 GCA_025399935.1 Amblyopsis rosae
CCCCCCCCCCCCCCCCCCAGAGGTGCGACTGCAGGTCGAGGAGGCGGAGTCCAACGTAACGGTGCCCGAGGCCGGCTCCATCCGACTGGGCTGCAGCATCCCCTCCCAGTCGTCCCGGGACTCTCGCTTCTCCATCTCCTGGTATGTCGAGCGCGGCAGCCAGGAGGGCCAGGAGGTGGAGCCGGGACGGGAGTGCGTCTTCTCCATCGGCCACGACGCCGTGTTCGGCAACGGGAACTGCAGCCCCGCGGAGGAGGCGGGCCCCGGCTCCCGGCTGCAGTTTGAGCGCGCCACGTCCGACCAGTATAGCCTGACCGTGCAGGGGGCGCGGCCGGCCGACGCGGGCCGCTACTCCTGCCATGTGGAGGAGTGGCTGCTCAACCCCCGCAATGCCTGGTACCGCCTGGCCACCAACCAATCAGGCTACACTATCGTTAACGTCCTGCCACAAGGTACCTGTGCTTAAACAGGAACTACTGATAGCTACTGCTAGTGGTAACTTCATTTCAAAAAAACCCTTTATGGAAACATAGAGGAGCTATGTGTGTGTGTTTGTGTTGGCCCGCCCATTCAAAAACGATTTGACACTTTTATAAAATCAATTATACAACAATATAATAGAATAATAAGTTAACTAAACCTGGGAACACAATTGAAAAAAAATAAAAACGACATCTGTATCTCAAGCTAGCATGCGGTATAATAAAGTGCATTTGACCTTACGGTTGAGAAGAAGTGTTTGTTTTAACAATCCACTCATTGTTTACTTTGTTTGATTTCACATGAGAATATATATTGAGTGCTCTGAGCCCGGGGGCCGCCGTCCACAATGGGATGTGGCGTATTGACGTGCATGTGTTTGTCCTCCATTTTGATTTTTCCCATTTCTGTCTCCGCCGGCTACAGTCTCCACCCTCCAGTCGGTGGTGTGCTCCACCGACTCCCTGTTCTACTTCGTCTTCTTCTACCCGTTCCCCATCTTCGGCGCCCTTCTCATCGCCGTGCTCACGCTACGCTACAAGGGCCGGAGCAGCAGCAAGAGCCAGGAGGGAAAGAACGGCGCCCCCTTGCTGTGGATTAAGGAGCCGCACCTCAGCTACTCGCCCACCTGCCTCGACCCGCCTGCTCTCAGCCTGCACCCAGGCTCTGTAGACTAAAGAGTGGGAGGAAGGGGGCGGCCCTTCGCCCCACGCCCGTGTCGCGGGTACAACCAACACCGTGCCGGGAGGGGAAGGGGGTGTGGGGGTTTTCTGGACACCAGCCACCCAACCTCGCCTGGCTCATCACTGCTGCGTTGGTTTTGTCAATCGGTTGATCAGTTTCCTATAGTCCTGACCCTGGTGGTTGCCTGTTGTGTGCGTGTGTGTGCGTGTGTGTGGGTGCGTGTGCGTGTGTTTTGGCCTGGCCAAAAATGTGAAATTGAGCGTGCGTGTGCCGCACATGTGCTGGGAAGCTGTGAGAGTGGAAGGAGGGGGGGGGGTGAAAGACTAGATGTAGATTCTTCTCTCTCGGTATCGTCTGTCGTCTGTCAAACGTGGTGTCCTCGCTCCAGTTGGATTTCCATTCATCTAAACTCTTCTTTTTCTTCTCTCTCTCATATCAGTCCTCTAAAATGGCCAATCTGGGAATGGCATTTAAAGGAGAAGGACCTTACGGATGGAGCTACTGAGGGTGCAAAAAAAAAAAAACTCTTCTAATATCTAAAAGCAGCCACAACCTGGCCCGCTGTGTTGGTTTCCATAGCGATACTCTGCGCCCACTAGCTCCATAGTCGACGACTAGGTTGCCAGCCCACATAGAGACAAAGACAAGGACACACAAACTAACTCTGTGTCCTGTCTTAGAGTATGTATGTGTGTGTGGGTGTGTGTCTGTGTATGATTGTGTGTGTGCGTGTGTTGGCCCACCTGCTTCCACAATGAATTTGCCTTGGCAGACAGCGACAGGCCCTGGTGAGCCACTTAAACACTGCCAGACACTAGGCCTCAGTTAGACCGCTCTCTCCTTCTCCTCTCCTCTGCTCGGAAAAGGGAGGGGGGAGGGAAGGAGGTAAGGAATGGTGGAGAATAAATCAACCGCTTTCTTCGGCTGAGGATATACTTTCACATAAGGGATTCTTTTTTTTCTCTTTTTTTTTCGGTGCCAAGACCTGCTTATTTGATGCTGTCCTCCGCTACCGATGTTTGATGTTTAAAGACGACGGGAAAGCCGATGGCTCAGAGGCAGGCTGTAAATATGGCTGCGTAAACCTCACTGCGGGATTATGGGCCGACGAGCAGCGAGGTGCAGGCTCTATGCTGTTTAGTTGTTGAGTTGTCCCACTTAAATAACAGTGATTGACTGACATTAGAATCTTGCACATTTCAGAAGTTTAATATGAAGAATGAATTCTGCCTTGAAAATGAGTTGAGATTTTAAAAACAAAGACTTTTTAAGTTTAGAGTCACACCGAAGAATCTTTACGTGTGTAGATATGGTCGTTATAGAGTAAACCCACAACACGATTCCAATTTAACATGCATTAAAATACATGATTTTCTTTGTCAGTTGTTTTGCTTTTAACATTGTTTGTGAGATTTTTTTATTTTATTTATTATTTTATACTACTTTGCATAGCTTTTAAACAAATTGTTTTTGCTTTCTAATTCTCTAAGAACTGTGCTGCTTAGGTTGCCAGGCAACTGCACCAAGCAGATTACTGTATGTCAATATCATGTGTGTCGGCAGTGTGGTAGATTTAGACATGCTAGATTTGCCCATGCACTGTGGTCTGTAGCATTTCATACAAGAGAGTTGGTCAATGTCTAAAAACACTGTATATCTATACATATATTGAATGGTATTGAGGCTTAACATTTACAGTCGATTTGGAATTTGGTCCAGTTGAAGTTTTGCTTGAGTCGTGTTTATTTATTAAAATGTGCTGCAACAACTAGCTTGTTTGATCTCCGTAGATCGCATTAAAAACTGAACAGAACTGCTCACTGTCTCAAACTTGTCAAATCTGGCCAGAGGGCGGCTTTTGTTTTTTTTTTTGCTGCCCTTATATTACTGAAGGGATGGGAATCCACCGTGCTCGCAGGAGAGCTGTGATTTCCGCTACCTGATCTAGACTTAACCCTTTCACTGCCAGACTGGAGAGGAAAACAGACATTGTTGTCTCAAACGTGTCAACATGTATATTGCATGACAATATTGCAGGAAGCATTTTGATGTTGTGTAACCTTTGGACTGTTGAGCGTTGTGTTTGTGTGGCAGAGCTGTGCTCAAGCCCCCCACCCCCCCGATCATTTTCTGAACAAACCGTCCAAAGTGTAACCTCCACGCACAATTAAAATGCTACAATACTTCACTGCCATTTTCAGATGTGCTTTAAACCTTCAGTGTGGTTTCAAGGTGTTTCAAGTGGCTTCAAGGTTGTTATTTTATTCAATTGGAGTGAGTAAGAGACCACTCAAGTATTTTCTGATGCTTGATGTTTTCACAGCACTCAATTCATTTGGTCCCAAAAAAATATCTTGGCACTGCAAGTGATAAGCAAATTCAGTGCCTCCAACATTGGTCATGGTTATGTCTAGCCTAGATGACCAATCCAGAGTATTGCTGATAATGTTCCATCAGATGAACAAACAAGTGAAGGTTTATGCTTTGAAGCCTCTCTCAAGATTCCTACTAGTGCTGACGCTACACATTGTTTGGGGGAAATATGTATTCATTTTGCAGTCGCTACAGTATGCTAGCAATGCAAGTCACTTGTGTACGCAACTATTACACCAGAACTGCATGCAAGACATACCACACTACACGCGCGCAATACAACACTTGAATGCATATTCAGAGCAGTGGTTGATATTTCACTTATTTGTAACGTAGTCTAATGTAAACACGTGTTCTGACTACAGTATGGCCTCTAATATCCCCATAGGAATTAAACGGTTGTGATTTCCCCCCGTGTGGTTCTCATGAGAACAATAACGTGTCATAGAAGACAACTCTAGTGGTGTGTTTTGCCCAGTGTATTATTCACACATATTACATTGCCAACTGCCTTTATTATCATGTATTGGAGGCAAACTGATTTTCTTCAGGAAGTGGGGAGAAGGGGTGGGGTTGGCTTTGATGTAACCTCACAGTGCTGGTGCCCTTATTGGAGCTGTACAGTTGTACTCTAAATTCTCAATGGTGTTTTTGTAGTAATAATAATAACAACATCCCTAGCTTCCTTCTAAATATCCTCCAGAAAGTCTGACAGTGTTGTAGGTGCGTTATGAGGGCTGCATGCCGTGTGCTGGCTCCTGATTTAGCTGTAACATACTTTGTTGTGATGTGTTGAGTTCAGCCAGTGCCACTTTTAATTTCTTTTCCAGTGATGTATTTTTATCTTTTTTTTTATTATTATTTCTATATATATGCACTGAAATGGAAAAAGCAGGGCAGTTGCTTTTGATTTTATTTTATATATATATATATATAAATGCTTCTTCTTTTGTTTTTGTGATCCTTACATTTTGTTATTCAAAAATCAAATACTTGCCATTGTGACCATCCAAGAGGCACTTTGCTATTCTGTCAGTTTATCGCAATAAACTATTCAGTGCAAAAACACTGTTTCCCTATCGGCTGTATTTTTGTTTCCCCCGGTGAAGTAAATCAGGTTGTATTATAACAGCCATGAACAGCCAGATAGCGATGCTGGTGAACTACTGTATAACCGCCCACCTAGTGCGATTTTTCCACCGTGCACTCGAGGTTAATTCTCAGGCTTCAGGGTTATGTTGAGTCTGCATGGGGTTGTTCCAGCCGGAGCACTGCGAGCTTCTATTTTACTCTGTGTGCGTCCAATTGGGTCAAAGCATAGTGAGCGTGCGATAGAGGGAGCGGGGCAGTCTGTCAGCGGAGAGAAACGACACTCCCAGGGCCTCCTCTAGGCTAACCGGCCTCTTTTTGACAGCCTCGGCAAATCATTCCTCACCCTTCATAAGTCATCCCAGATGCAGAGGCCAGTCGGACGCTGTCGCCATCGCTCATGCACGAGTTCACATGCAGCGGGCACAGAGTGGCCACAGTTAGTTCACCAGAAACACGGCATTCATAACCCTTTCGGCCTCCTTCCTGAACTCACATATGCACACACACGTAAATACTGTGACCGGTTGCTCCCAAGTGGAATCCTACTACCCCCCCTGATCATAAGTCAACGTGACACAAAGTGAAAACAGCATTTACTGTTTGGGAAGGGGGGGGGGGGGTCATATTTCTGTGTGTCACAGTGATGCATAGGGGGTTAGTGGATCATTTTGGGGCTGCGCGTGCCAGCAGGTTCCCCAGCAGAGCTGCTGGCTGCTTCTTAACAAAACAATCTAATACCTGTCAGTGCCGACACAACCCCCGTTCCGATAGGCCTGCTTATGTTGTTGCAACTGATAGCCTTACTGATATTGTTGATATTGTCAGGCAGCTCTGTCACAATTCCACAGCAGACTGGAAAGAAAATAACATCAAGTGCTCCTCTTTGGCCCGATATTTCTCTTCCCTCTCGTGCCTCCACACCCGCCCGTACGAAAACACTGATTCGCAAACAGGTAAGCAACATTCACAAATCCATAGTTCTGGGAGCGTATGCAGACACCAGAGGCCACACGCGGGCAGACATTGCTTAACGATCCAGTGCCCGGGCAGCGGGCGGGCGAGAAGATGATGATTTATTACCGGTGAGAGAGGAAGAGAACAAAAGAATGAAAAATCTCTCACCCTGTTTTCAGTGCAGTGAGCTGGGAGACATTGTAACCAGGGTCAGGAATAAGACACACACACACAAATCTATAATAATGGCTACTGAGATCAACTCTGTACAAGTGTGAATATCAATACTACATTGGTGTCACACTTTTACTGATCTCACCATGGAGAATAAATTGTGTAAACGCCCACACCACACAAGCAGAGAGGTTCGCAGCGGACGAAACATTAGGGAGACAGAGTGCTACGCTATGTAATGGCAGCGTGTGTTGGCTCTAACTGGCTTGTAGAGGCCCGTGTCAAGGCTGTTGTCAACACTATTACCCTGGCGCCTCTTTGTGTGGTAGGACTCAGCGAAGCGTCCTTGGACACCGACACTGTGAAATACTCTAGATGCTGCAACTGTAACAGCAGCGGCAATCCAATTACACCGGTTAATGTAAAGGAAACTATCTAGGCCTATTGTAGAGTCGGTGCTATCGTCATGTGCTCTTTGAAACTAGCGGGCCTCAAACATATGTATACGCTGCAAGCCCAAACTGCCCTTTGACATTCAATGTTAAATACATATTTAGACAATGTGTAACCTTTAATGACTGCAGGTGTACACAGCTTTACATTTTTGAGTGCTTATGTGGCTATTTAAATAGTCGGTTTGAAAAATGTACAATTGCATTCTTAGGTTTACTCGCTCTCTGGATTTGCTCACACACCCCTTGTAGCCCCGAGGGTGTGCGAGCCCAAATTGAGAAACACTTTTAAGCTAAGTGTGCTCTCTACCATTACTAGTGGTGCTAAGGGGTACTACAGGAGAAAATACTTGTTTCTTGATCATTAACATGCATGCAGTTCACTATGCTCAGTGCACAACACGCTGCCTCTGACAGCTAAACAGCGAAAACATTGATGGACCCTTTCCATTAATTATGGAACACACGACACACACACACACAGACAGTACCCAATAACAATAACACATCTGCCTCATCCATAATAAACACTCTAAAATCTTCTGTATACTTTCATTAAGGCTGATATATATTATTATATATTTTGTTTGTCTTCCACCATCTGTTTATCAAATGTTTTCTTCTCACTTTCAGATAAATAACTTAGTGCTTTAGTTACTCTGTTAGCATGTTAGCAGTTAGCATGTACGTGTATGAAATAACTGCCACTATCCGGTGCATGGTTTCCATAGTGCAAGATTTAGCACATTCATTATTTAATTCTTTAGTTTGTTAAATGGAGTAGTCTTGGCTGTGACATATTTTGCTCTCAGGGTGAAGAAATCCTAATTTCCACAATCCTCAATAAGAACCTCCTAATACTTATGAATCATTATTCTAAGAAATGGCATGCAAATAACATAACCACCTCAGTTGTTTGTGGCTGCCTGCAAGGCTTTCATACACAACACAACACCAGAGTACAGGGAATAGAGATACAAGCAGAGCAGTTACCCCTATATGACACATAGTCTCCATTACAAACAGAGGACACAGTTACCCATGAAAGATACGAGCGCACCTTGCCGCAGGGCAAAGCAAAGAGATCTTTTGTATTGTTATTCCAAGCAAGTTGTTTTTTTAATTGATAATAAGACCGTGCTCAATCAGATGAGGCCTTTATGCATAAGCAATGGCTGGGACAACAGCGAGCTAATCAGTAATGTGCTTCCCGCTGCCCCGTGGGATGCTGGGTAATTATGGATGAGCAGGAGCATGCAGTGAGAGGTAGGTAATGTGCTTTTATCGCTGAACATGGAAAATAAAGAGAGGAAGGAGATCTCTCTAACACCCCATAACAAAACTAGTGAGAGTGTGAATGGGGCAGAATGGATATGAATACAACAGGGAGATAGTGTAACAAAGTGAAATGTTTATGTTGCTTTATGTTGCCAAAACCAGAGAACATGGACCATGTAAAACCCCTGGTTCTCACATCACCTGGGTGGAGTGTGTTATATATTTGACAACGTGTAATCATTACCCTTCTGCAGGGAACGTGAATATGTGAACAGAGCCTCTTAGGATCCCAGAGATCCAATTCCTAATGTAATTCTGTCAGCCACTGCGACGGTGCAGAGCTGCTCCCTGCAGAGACAGCAGCATGCGCTCCAGTGAGCTATACTGACCCCAAAGCTGGTGCGTGCTCCCAAACGCTGTGGTCTCAGTGGGTTCCTGTATTGGCCGTCTGCTAATCTGACGCTGCTCTGTAATCGTCTTTGCACACACCCTGCCTGCAAGGGTGGCGCCCTCCCACTGCAGTTGTGTGAAGATCAAAAACTCCACATGACAGCTCTCTGACTCACGTTTGATGCAAGACTTTACTGGGCTTGTAATTATCCTCTCGCTCTCTTTCTATTTGCGCAAGTCTCTCACACGTATACAAAGGCATGCTGTGAAACCATGTGACAGGCACATATAATAATATGTGTGTGTGTGTGTGTGTGTATATGTACACACACACACACACACAATATGGAAAGGCCAAGGCATTTACGCATTGTGTGTGTGTGTGTATACAGTGCACCAAGTCAAGGTCCATCTATCACTAAAAAAAGCAAATGGCAGCATCTCTAGATATGGTTGCCATGGCACCAGAGTCATGGCTTGAACATTCCCACAAGTAACTTTGATTTATGAGTTGGGGCATAGCATGTGTGCGTAAGACGGGGTATTAAAGAGAGTAAGACAGAGAGAAAGAGAAGGGGTGGGGGGGTGGGTGGGGGTTGGCAGTTGATCAGATTCTGAACACTCCACCGAAGAACCCAGAAATCACAATCGCTATTGCGTTTTTCGTTTCACAGGGTTACATTACCATAACGAACAAGACATCATCCATTAGTATGTAAATGATGCAAGATATTCCTGAGATAAACAACCTATAATGAGCGCACTACAGGGTTCAAGGAGCATTGGGTGCATGTGGGTGGAAGCTCGAGCTCACAGCATGTATTGTGGCATTGTCGTTATAAGGAGCAGTAACATGGGTATACAAAATGCCTGCACAGCTCTATAAGGACAGAGATCAGTCAGAAGTGATCCGCATACTGTTAAAGTGCTCAAACTGTACACACAAGACCTAAAGCCATTATTACCAGCCCACACTCACATATACACAGATTCCCTGATCTGTGACCTGTAAACCTTTAAGGTGAATGAGAATGTGCGCCCACTATATGAGAATAATTGTCGTTATGTGACATTCAAGTGAAAATGTAGATTTCTGACATCAATATTTCAGCTTTCTGTGAACTGTCTCCCAGACATTTGCTGCATTATTGAGGTTGCTGCTTGTGGTTTGAAGGATGTCATGTGTGATTCCCATTGACAAGGAGGAATTATCCAGGAATAAGGAATCAGAGATGTAACTCACTAGGTTGTGCAAACATAATACATTAATACTATATATATATATATATATATAAATATATATACACACACTCACATACATAATCCAAGCATTCCCCTGAGCTTGGGTGTATTACCATGTCAGTGCCACATATGAAAACATGGTTATTTTTCTAATGAACTCACTCATTAAAAATAGTCTAATTTCATCTACACATTAGAGACAAGAGGATATGACACCATGTTTTATAATTGTATTCCAAGCATATTTAACTATGTCCAAAAACACAAACTTTTTCAAATTCCCATTTGAGATACGTTTAAAGTTGTCTACATCGTATATTACAATTATTTCCTTAGTCACGATAGAAAACATCGCAAAAATTCAGACATTTCGCCAGCAATGCCATGGATTGTATAGCATAAATAGTACTACTTCTAATTTCTCACAAAATGTGTCTAGATTATATAGAATGGTTGTTTTATAAATATGATAAACAGCACAGGATTACCTACTTCAGTATTTCAATTAAACCTTTCACCACAATGTTTGTATATTGTCGCCATCTGGTGGTTGACATATTGTATGCACTACATAATTCAGTATATCACATATGTTCTACCATTCAAACACTAAATATCAAATCTATTTTCAATTTATGAACTCTACATATAACTCTACTTCAATGTATACGCTAAATAACAATGTTGATATCTAATAAAATGTGTGCATCGTAAATAAGACAGTATCCATTTTATTTTATTTCCATAATCCATTTGTTTAAAACGTGTATCACAATTCAAAGACGAAAGAAATACAGAGGAATGTTTACATATGTTGTATGAAATTAAGCTCCTCAGCCTCCAGATGGTAAATGTGCCCTGGTCAAGATGCAGGGTTCACCGTTTAGGTCCAGGAAAGGTAGAGAAGTGCTCTGCACTTCCACAGACAAAAAGGATATTTAAGGTTTGGCCAGTTCATGACTCCACAAAACCCGCTAGCTCTGAGCGCACACCCCACCCCCATGACACCTGACCTTTAACCTCTAACCCAAAATAAGAAATGTCCAGAAAACTGGTCAACCAGTCATCAATCTGCTGCTGTCGTCAACTGCTGACACGCGTCTGTGGCCCGTCGCCATGGGGACAGCCACAAAGCAGAAAAAGCTCGTCAGCGGTCCAGGGAACGTTTCTGGATGGCTTCTGAGACGGCGGTGCGCAGCAGGGCGATGACAGAGCGGGGGTCCTCGCTGCCAATCACAGCGCTGCCTGATACGATCATGTTGGCCCCTGCCTGGAGATGACCCCCACACACACACACACGTCAGGAGCATGTGATGCTTAACACTGTTTTTTTCTAACTTGTAGCAATGTCTGTTTAGTTACTGATCAACTATTTTCATGTTAACATTTTATGGATATAATAATGAATTGGTCTCTTTTTATATTTTTACTATTTTTAATATTTAATCATAATTATTATAATAGTAATTCACACACACAGACAGGCTTGATATACAGACAGCAATATGGTTAAACAGAGGTGCCCAAAGACATTCCTAATTAGGGCAAAAATGTATTGTGGATGGCAGGCACTGGACATAAAGAAATGTTAATACTGTATGTGAATTTATATTAGTCTACATTCAAATGTAGGCTATTCAATAGAAAATAAATTAAACTCTTACTATGGGTGTAATGATTCTCCAAATCCATGGTTCAGACCTTGATTGTGTTTATGGTCCATTTATATTACCAATAACAATTTGGAACACCAAAGAGGCGAACTCAACAGCCTCACGTTTAACATGATGAACCCGTGGTTGACTGGTATCCGTGGTTACCTGACAAAGGGCTCGTATCCGTGCCATAGAAACCCTGATTGCCTTGGTATTTCCGTGAGCACCGAGTTAGCTTGGAGCTTCATGTTAAAATCGGCCTATACTTTGGGACGAGAGAGGCTACTTGATGCAATCGGATGGAGCGCGATGGGTTAACAAGTCTGGTGTGGGTTCAGATGCTGAGGTGGCCGAACAACCAATGCGAAGGCAGGCAACCTGAGCACCGCACACTACGGAGACTTCGGGCCGCCTGACACGCATACAAACTCAAACTGCTGTTTGGACCGTTTTCATTCCATGTTGACACACCTCAGATTATATATTCTGTACATGAGAACCATATGAATTCAAAGGTAAAGGCGGTCTGCAACATACCAGCCCTCTGCTGTCTGGGCTGGTATGTTGCAGACCGCCTTTACCTTTGCATTCATATGGTTCTTGTTGCAGCCTTTGTGTGTGTGTGTGTGTGTGGATGCGTGTAACAGCTGTGCACAGTCATTTCTCAGCAAAAGGACATGTAGCCTAAAACTCGCCCCGTTTGTAAATATAGTGATATTATTTCACATTGTTACATTTTTAAAATGCAATGGGAAGACATGAATGGACTCGTTGCCGTAACACCTGCAAACCCCCGACATAATATAGGCCTAGTCACAGAGGCTAATTAATGAGCCATTATGCAAACAAAATGATGCATTAGTCGCATGTTGTTGTTTCAGTGCAGATCTACGCCGTTATAGTGTTAATTGTGACATTTAAAATTAGTTTTGTTACATTAGCATCATAATAAGAGCTCGACAGGCTGCACCTGCAACAGCTTGGGGATGGGTTCAGCCTCCCGGAACTACGAAACAAGACTGTCGACGTGTGTATGGTGGTTTCAGTCTAGGTTTTAGAACCGTTAACCCTGTTCATTTACCTGCTCAACAGTCATTTCATTCATTTGCATTGTTGATGGTCAAACATAGAAAACACAGGCATGCATTGCATCTGCGTCCTATAAACATGAATGAAGTTGTTTGTCATATGTAGACGTGCATGGCCGTCAAAGCCAGCGACCAATCGTGTCAGGACAAAATAAAGGAATGGGTGGGTCAAACTTGGCCTGTGGGCCTCAAATTGGGCGGCCCTGAACTGAACACAGATAAAGTCGTTTGGAGCTGGAGAGATCAGGCAACATCCAGTTGGTTAATAGAGCACATGGTCTCTTACCTCTGCACATTTATGAATGGTGTCAGGGCCCACCCCTCCGTCCACCTCAATGTCTAACGAGGGGAACTGACTCCGCAGCCAGCTAACCTGCGTTACACACACACACACACACACACACACACACACACACACAACAGCTACGGTCAAGTCACAAGTACAGAGAAACACCACAAGTGACAGAAATACAGTTAGCATTTAGCACTATCCCATATTATTATTATTATTATTTCCAAATCTGTATAATTTGTGCTAATCTCTGCACTATGCATGTTTGTGCACAGCTGTAATGATTGTTGTTCCCCTCGGGGATAAATAAAGCACTTTATAAAAACACATATTCCACTGTTATTGTGGATGCAGCGTTGCGAGTAAGAAACAGATCACAAATGTTTGGACGTTTTTGTTTTTTTTTGCTAGGAAATAGTGTTTCACACATGCATGTGAGCGCACACACACACACACACACACACACACACACACACACCTTAGGCATCATGTCCTCCATGAACGTCTGTCCTCCAAACCCAGGCTCAACAGTCATTACCAGAGCCATGTCCACATGACTGGCCCAGGGCGCCAGTTCCTCCACCGTAGTGTTGGGCTTTATGGCCAAACCTACCTAAAATACCCGCACGCATGAGTACAAACAGTCAGAAATATGAAATGGAAAATAGGGACAAAAGTAGACAGAACTGGGTCAACGAGAAGGTGATTATTATCAATGACAAAGTCACATGCAAGCGCGCACGCACACACAACAGTAGGCTACTGTTATACACCATAATCTGAAGTCAATATTCTGTATCAGTACAACGGGAACATTGTCAGCATACCTACACAACAACAACAACATGAATATTGTGATAGTGCTTGTTAGACCTTCATGCCGCTCTCCCTGATCTCCTTGATGAGGTTCCCGGGGTTGGTGGTGGTCTCCAGGTGGAATGTGTACTGGCTGGCCCCTGCCACGGCCATGGGCATTACCCACTGCTCCGGCCGAGACACCATCATGTGCATGTCTGCAATGTGCCGTTCAAACGGTCAAACTACTGGACTCAAACGCTGCAGAGTGGAAGCCATGATTCCACACATAGTTTATGCTGAGTAAATATTTCTCTGGCACTCTAGGCGCAGAAACAGCAGAGACACAGTCAGCGATAACGAGGCACTTTACTAATTAAATCGTGCCCGTGGATGATGAGCTTCTCACCAAAAAATGGGTCCTTGCCTACATACTTCCTAAGGCACTCTACCATCGGATGTCCAAATGTGATGTTGGGGACAAAATGCCTTAAAAGGGGGAGAGAAAACAGCACAAGGCTAGAGCTCACACATCATGACGAAATGCTTGTAACATTGCGAAAGAATAGGTTATGTTAAAAGTGCATTAGGCTACTGAGGAAGTTGATTAAGCATTCTGGCGTTTGGAGAAGGGCTATTTAACTTCATAATGCGTACAATTTAGTTTCCTGCATGCAAACAGCAATGTTGTGCAGTGTGCACGCATCGTGATGTATAATTTTGCCTCTGCCTGTTTGACTTATGACATGAACTTAGCTCCCAGGCGATTGAACTTCCATCTGCCTGCAAGCTAACGTGTCGATGTTAGCCTGCTAGCAACTCTATTCGTTACACTCACCCATCCATCACATCGAGATGAAGGTAATCTGCTCCACACTCCATCATTCGCACGCACTCGCTACCCAAGCAGGCCAGGTCACTGCTTAAAATCGACGGGCCTATCTTTGCATTGTACGACATGCTGAAGCTGTCTGCATACAGTCACACCGCTGGCAAACAGATATCCGTGTGTGAGCTAAGATTTCTAATTTCCGGTTTTCAAAATAAAATATACTTGCAATAGAGTTCGACACGGCGTGACACTAGATGGCGCAAGCTTCAAAAACGTTTGTGCCAGTAGGCCTACTTAAATCAGATTGTTGATTGATTCTTTTCATAATATATGTGCGTGTGCTTGTGTGTGTTAGCAGGAGGCATTAATGTCTAAGAATGTGTTTGTGGTTTTTAGAAACTGAAGTAGTCCAACCTGGGTTCTGTTACCCTTTTATTATTTATTATTATATAATATTTATATAGCCACAACAAACAACAGTTTGTTTGGCTTTAATTTTGTAAGTAATATTTGACATTTGGTCCACAGCTCATTTAATTACAAAATTAAGAATTAAGAAGAAAATACTTGGACATTGTGTGTGTGCGTGTGTGTGTGTGTGTGTGTGTGTGTGCGTGTGTGTGTGCGTGTGCGTGCATGCATGCGTTTGTTGGTGCCTGTGCGTGCGTGTGTGCATGTGTGTGTGCTCGGGCACATTATTCTCTCCCGTGACCCACATTTTATATGGAGATCTCTAACATGGTGTGACATTTATGGGTATTCGTTGCATTTTTCACTGCAGCAGGGAGACTGTTGAACCAGTGTTAGAGAAAGGTGATATGTTATTCATGTATGGTAGAATAGTGGTAATTCTAGAGTAAATGTCTCTGAGGGAAGAGGTGCATTTAATAGAACCACTAAAGATGTGGCGTGTTCATGATATTTCCTCTTACCTCTGGCATATAATACAGTAACACATTTTAAACTAAATCTTAGCCACATTCCAACTCGACGGCTTTTCAGATTGATACGAGACGAGACCCCTTGAAAGGTTTTAAGCCAAATGAATAACTGGGTGAAACTTTTTAGCACTTATCTCACAGCAGGCCACCACAGCAATGAGCATGATGTATTACAACCAATTGTCTGTTCTCTCTGTTAAGTCCACTGCTGTTACAGCAGCTGACACTCAGACACATTCTTCTCCTTTACTTTAAACAGAGTTTAACACCAGAGTCTGGCAATGGCCAATAGGCTTCTGTTGAGTGGTGGTCCTGTAACATCCAGAGCAACATCTTGAGAATGTGAAGTTGCTGTCCTTTATTTAATTAAATAAAATTCTCACCACAAAAAAATAAAATATTTCCATCCAGGCTTGATGGAGGAACTGCTGATTACAATATTTATGATGTCAAAATTTGGTAAGAACATAATCTTTTATTTGTTTGTATTATTATATATTTTGATCTTAATTTAATTGAGTTCTGTTCAAGGGGTAAGTCAGTTAGTATAAGTATGACTTCTATTTTATAATATATATATTACTCGAGGATGAGACTATTTTAAGTCTATATAGATTGATTAACAACTCAACTACAGCTGGTGTTGAACATGTTTGAACTTGCTTTTAATGCTCAAATATTTAACTCTTCTCAGTTGAAAAAATAATGTCTGAATAAGAAAAAAAAACAGCAGTACTGAAATATTGCTGTAAGTTTGCACGTCGGTAAGGATTTTCTCAGTATACTAAGTGCGTCAATAGATGTGTATTGCATGCCGTAGCATACATCAGAATTCATTCTGTAACACGTAAGCTGTGGATGGTTTTCTCAGCCCTTTACCCTGTTCTAACCACTAGAAGACAGGAAGAGTAATGGATAATGGAAGGGAATAGTCCGGTGCTTCCTGTGACATGGCCAATTATGAAGAATGTGTTGCTGCCCCAGACTGATACTCTATTATCTCGGTCAAGGAGTTCCTACTGTTTTCTTTTAAACAGTTGATTCTAGCCTCCTGAGTAAACATTCAGTGACTGACCTATTTGTTCTGATGGTCAGGAGGACTGTACATCACTGCGACCTCTCCCTTCCTCAAGTGAAAAGTGGAAGGGCGTAGGAGGGTCACCTCCCACAACAGATTGTCCCTGATTGTCAGTGTGTGTTGATAGAGGGTGTTTGCGTGCTGTGTGACTTCATTAGGGACACGCAGCAGGGAAAGCACATTCGTAGAAAGTTGGTAACGTATTTGATGGTGGGATATCCGCAATAAGAGGGAGTATGGTTAGGGCCGTGCAAGAAGATTGCTACTGCATGTTCTTTTCATTCCATTATGTTCTTTATTCTATGAAGAGAACATTTACAGCAATGTGGTCAGTGTGTATATTACTGATCAAGTCAAGTCAAGTCATTTTATTTATAAAGCACATTTAAAAACAGCATATGCTGACCAAAGTGCTGTACACATCAATGCAAGTAACAATTAATAAATAAAATAAAACAATAAAACACAATACACAACAAACAAGACAGTTTTAGCATAGTGTCCCAGAACTTACTCGAATGCTAAAGAGTACAAGTGTGTCTTTAGAAGAGACTTAAATGTCTCAATGGTGGAAGTATTAATATTAAGTATTTTGGAGGTAAACTGCAGTTTAACGAGTCTACCGCAGTGTCATTAACATTAATGAATGAGAATCAATAAATCAAAACCTGATAAAAAGTATCATTTTGGCTGTCTTTTTTTTTTTTTTGAGTAAAAACTGCCCTGACTGAAGTACAGAAAAATAGCTTGCCTGTAGGTAATTTGTTTGTGAACCGTTCCCTTTGCCCTGGGGATAAATTGACCATTCCATCAGACACAACTGAATTAAAGAGGGAGAAAGTGAAACGAAACACACAACCGGTTTATGAAAGAACAAATAAACAATTTAACATTTTTCATACAATAACAGAGTAACAGTCAACTGGGCTTCAAGCATCGATACATTATTATGTTTGCAAAGGTTTACCCACTGAAAATGTTAATCCATGTGGACTAACCTTTGTGTTTATCATGTATCATGATAGGATTTTGCCTGTAATTACAGGAGCTGCCTTACACAGTAGGGAACATTTCATATTCTTCTCATAATGTGTGTTTTCAGAATGTTGGTTTAGGCTAGGGGAATGTTTAGTTCTCACAAAAACGTCCTTCTCAAAGGTCAGAGCATGTCAAAGATTTATTTAATCAAAATACCAATCATATAACTATTGATTTCTCCTCAACCGGCAGTGTAAACCTGCTTTTATGTACTTATTTTTATTTTTTTTAGTATTGACTCACTGTAGCAAATATTCAAATGTTAAACCTGTTTATCTTGAAGCGCATTAAATTACCTGAACACAGCAAAACATAAGTTTGTTTGCTCTCCTATGTTCCTTTGAGTGCATTCCAGCATATGCTGTAGAACAACACAATGGCAAGTTTTCTGTTGATCCGTTTTGGAGCAAATCGGTTTATTATGAAAAGTAGTGAGAATTGTCACCATCACAGAATGTGGGCGTGTGTTTCTTGGCCTCAGCTGGTGTTTGGAACAGCTGTTGTAGCACCCTTGTAGAGCTGGAAAGAGTGGATCAATGTCAACAAATTCTCTGCAATCTGTGGCAGCTTCAGTGATGTGCTTACAGTACACTAGGGATTTCAACTGTAGTCTACTTTATACGAGACAGGCTATTAATTGGGTGGCACACACACACACAGTGTACAGTAAGAACACCTAGATAAGAGCACACATTAGACCGTTACAAAAGCATATATGCACATACAGACATTTAGCTAACACCCTGTGACATCCTTCTGTATTTTACTAATATACGTATATTACAGTGAACTAACACATGTGCTACATGATACAGTATCACTGTACATCTCCATACTGTATCTACATTTAGTGTTAACCCGTTATTTACAGAAACCTTCACACACTTTGTCCATGATGATCAAGTTAATTTAATTTAATATAATATTAATCAATATTTCATATATTCATGGATATATATTGCACATGTATTAATTAAATTTAATATAATATCTCAGATATTTATTAATTACATTTAAAATAATATATCTGATATGATATCAAAACATTAAGTTCGATGCAGACGGATATATGTATAAATAAACTATTCCCCCTCAACTAAAGGTCAAGCAAACACACAAGAGATTTATAATGGTGCAGTTGATATAAAGTATACCATCTGTACAGAAGGCTGCAGAATGTCTGGGCAGCAGCCACTGGAGCACATTCCTCTACGGATGCATATTATTTTAAATGGTTGTCCTTTAGGTCCTCCACATCTGTGGTCTTGGGTCCCACTAGCACCGGCAGCTGTGACTTCTGACCACCTGACGCTCCTGCACACCACACGGACCTCCCAAATGATGTTACCCTGCAGTGCACACCTTATCCCTGTCAGTGATGAGTGAATGGTATCACATAACACTACATTCTCATACTCAGTCTGGAGAAAGCTTGTTGATATATGAGCTCGATCAAAACATGAACACCTCTCCCTTCAATGCCATATTATGGGTGCTCCCTCAGACGCTCCGCTCCCTCACACATTGGAAGCACATTGCCAGGGCTAGGATAGTGTTGTGAGGTGCAGTCTTCACCACTTTGATTTACGTGGCAACACGGTGGCCTCACAGCAAGAAGGTCCTGGGTTCCTACAAAAACGTTTGCATGTTCTCACCCGTGTCTGCGTGGGTTTCCCCCGGGTGCTACATGTATGCGTATGTGACAATTAAAGCACCATCACACAGGGCTTGGTAGAAACACCTGATTATCTTTTCAGCGCCCACACAGAACGGGCAGCTATAGCGGACCATAGATGTTCAAATTTGACAAAAAGCATAATTAGTTTACAATCGCTGACTCTACCTTTAAGGAAAATGTCTCTTTCCGTTAGACAACAAAAGTAAAGTATGCATATGCATTCCTGACAAAGGCCTGTTCGCCTAAGGCCAATTAACCTAAGGAAACCTTAAGAAATGTCCGGAAGCAAGCACAGGAGAGCGAAGGATTACATCCCTCTGGCGGCACGCAGACCTCAGAGAGCACTTCCTTTATCAAGTGCTCTTATTATGACTCAGTTCCTAGTGTCTCTTGAGTGTTTTCATTCAGCTTTTAGGTACCACGTGAGTGACTTTCCTCCCTTCATACCACTTTTCCTCCTGCCGGTTGGCAGTATAAAAGGCTAATATTGACTTTACTGATGTGTTTTGTTTAGCATGGGAACGCTACACTCCTTGGCTGGCGCTGACCACATACATTGAGTGGATTTCCAGAAGAGTCTGGAATGTCGCCATTAGGAATAGCAACTAATAATGGACTGCACTACGCGGCTCCGCTCATCATCTCAAGAGAAGGCAGAATGGAAATTTTCAGTTAAAACCGTGTTTTTATGGATTGTACAAAGTTACCTTATATTGTAGTTACAGTGTAACAGAGTACAGAGTACCAAAGGCAATCCCAAGCATGTGAGATGTTTAAATCTTTATATAATTGTTCACAGGACAAAATTAAGCATCCGCTACAATATGTAGATATTTGAATGTGAGGATCTAGTTAAAGCTAAATAATCAATACTTTATACATAGGACCTACAGAAACTAAGGATAAAATATCATATTTGCAAAACACAAACTATATCTACAAACACAAATATACCTGGGGTTTTCAAGACATCCACCTGAACCAGCAGTTCAACATAGATAATATAGAAACTAGTTTCTATATTATACCAGTGACACTAGTTTGGCTGATGCATGCTTGGTCATTATCTGAGCTGCATTGCTAGAGAGTTTTAAGTAACCAGTACCGATCATTTACATTAGCCGCCAATATTTGAAGAGCTGAATTACAAACTGAATTGAAATATGTATATGTGTATTTATTGGCCAGAGGTTATAGTATATAATGTGTAGCATACAGTACTCTATATACAGTACATTACATTATTGTATAATAGTAAACAATCTAATAGAACATGTAAACACATTGAATGCCTGTGTTTAACCATCATGTTAATGTCAACAGCACCACCACCAACAGCAATTCTATCAAAAAGACCACACACATTTTATTATATGTTGTGTGCAATACATGCACAGTAAGCCAGACAGTATGCATGTATTTTCCATAGAGATGTACCTTAATGTCTATTTCTATTGTATAATAATTGAATAATTGTGTTATTTTTCAGAGATGAGTGACAGCCGTAGAACAATAGGCGTCAGGGTATGTGTGTGTGCCTTGTTTTTTGAAAACAGTGACAACCACAGCAGCACCAGAGACAACGTGGGTCTGTCTTCGATGTTCCAGGGTTGTAATTGCAGTGCCACTCCTCCACTTAATTTTCCTGGTGCATTCCTGTGGTGTTAAGATACTCATGGATCCCTGGCAGGAATTTCCCCTGGCCTGCTAGACTGTTTGCATTGCACTATGCCTGTTTCTGGAGGTGAGGGAAAGTTTAACCACACCAAATCTTACATTCTGAACACATTCCTTCTGTTTGAATGACTTCTGCAGGCTCCTAATTTCATTCATGTCTGGGTTTGAGTGTGTGTTTGTCCGAATGTGTGCATGTGTGTACGCGCGCATGTGTGAGTGTGTGTTTGCATGAGTGTGTGGTGCTGGGGTCCTGTATCCACCTGTTAAATCTATGTTGAAACCTTTTGTATAACATAAGGACAGAACATCATGTTCAACAGCCCACGGATGAATAGACGTACAGCTATTGATACAGTGCAGGTGTAGGATAACTGCTGCGATTATTTCTGTGACCAGTGGTAGGATCATTTTCAGCCCAGACACCAAAGGGAAACAATTGAATCCCATCGCTAAATAGTGTCGGATCAACATGGAAGGATCCATGTCATTACCTTGGCAACAGCTCATTGTTCGGATCAGCGCATTGCTGTAAAGAGGCTATTTTTATAGTTGTAAAGTTCTGGCTCAAATATTGTGCTCCCTCAATGATTTATAGGCAATCTTTAAACTTTAAATGGTGTTATTGTTACTTTACAAGCTTATATTTAATCCTTTGTCAGGATTTAACATGTGCATTGATAGCCAAGCAAACAGGAACATGAGATTGTGAGAGACACCTTATTGGTTTAAAATTTAGTTTTTCCAATATAGCTTTTAGGAAGGATGTCTTCCGGGATCAGCCAGCAAGGGTGTATACCAGGTCCTTTTGACATTATGACTTCACTACAGTTCACAGATTGCGTGAGGCCTGCTGATCTGTTTGCAGTGTTGGTGCATCCCCTGGTAGACCAATGGAATATCAGTTCTGCCCCAGACCACTTGCCCTAATAAATATATACACGGCCTCAAATGTCCTTCCCTTGTGTGTATCCATGACGCATATAAATCATCCACAGTCTAAAAATCTCAGGTGACGTAATGAGCTTCCTGCATGCCTGAGAAAGTTATACTGTTATTCTCAGCCTGCACCATGACACCCTCGCACTCTTCAGACAGACTATTTTTCTCAGCTATTGCAACTCTCTCAGGGCCCCACAGGCTACCTGAAGGTAAGAGAGTCTCCTGGTGGGAAGATTTAACGCTGAAGATCTGTGTAACCAACACGGTGACCTGGACTCTGAACCCAAACTGCAAACCCCTTCATCTTTCCTCTGAGACCTCTACCATGCAGCGCTGCTCTTGTCAATCATCGCACTCCCCCCAGCCCAAAGCTCCATATCTTCCTTATGCACACACACACAACTGTCAATCACATTCTACATATCGTCTGTATGAACCGCCACCAATCTCTGGCAGTACGACAGGACTCAACATACAATAAAAAGCAAACACTCCGTGAGAGATTCCCCAGGGCTTACCAGGACAACAGACATGGCTGTGTTTGATTGTTACGTACCAGCCCTGTACTGACCTGCCGCAAGGCCACTCTCTTTTTAACTACATCCCAGTTTGAAATAAAACAGATCAGAGCTGTAAACAGTAATGCTTGTACATACGGGTAATATAGCAATACCAAAAGGAGGGATGGTTGAGCTATCAGTGAGATATTGCTGTTTTCCATGCTAAGTGACAAGAAGCAGGCTTAGAAGAGCACAATAAGGGAGGGAGAATGATTAACGTGTCATGGTGTATACAAGAAGACACTGTAGCAGTTGAAACTGCTGGTTTGATGATACATAATCTACGTTAAGATATACATTTGCACCATTTTGATCGATTGAGATGATTTTGATTAACTTTTATATCTAGATTTACTGTATTAAACTAATATGTGCAAAAAAGTGTTTTTATTAAACAGATGTGGTGCACAGCTCATGCATTATTCAACACCCTGCTTCTTTATGAGAGTCACAGTGTAAAACATCACCACCTACTGACACATTACCATTAAGGCGGTTGTCGTTTTACTGCGCGAAAGCCTAAATCCACATAAAAGGGCTGAACTATTCTTGTGGATTACAGCGAATAGAGCCCACCTGAAGCGTTGAGTGAGTCTGACTGTGCGAAGTCGTAAACTGTACTGCTTTACGTTCTCGCCGACCGGCCGTGTCGCGCACAAACACTCATAGACACATCTGCAGGATGATTAATGCGTGCAGAAAATGATCCTTTGATATCTGTACGTCAGGGTGTTTCTATTATGGGGCCACCTACTCAGCAAGTATTTCTACCATATACATCATAGACATAAAGGAACGCTTTGGGGGAAATGAGTGACCGATGGGTGGGGGAGGAGGGTACATTAAATTAGGAAAAGGAAACAAACTAAAACACAGAGATTAGTTTTTAAAACAAATTGTAGGTTAACGATTTAATAGTGGGGCACTCTGTAGTGATGATGGCTCACCTGTGTGTGCTTGAGTGTGTGTTTGTTTGCACTGCTCTGCCTCCCGTATGTAATCGGACTGTGGCCAGTCTCCCAGCCTGGATCATGTTCTCGCCCCCTGTGGGTGTTCCAGCCACGCACCCCCTCCCCCCCCTTCCCCCCATCCCCAGTGGACCAGGGTGATAAATGATGCCTACGAGCTCTTGAACTGCAGTGTGTGTCCATAGGTGTGCCGTGCAAGCGGTTACCAGACAGTTATGGATGAAGGCTATATTTTGAGTGTTTGTATATGTATGTGTGAGTGCACGTGTGTGTGTGTGCGCGTGTGTCTGTGAATGCGTGTGCATCCATGTGTAAATGAATGACATGATACAGATGACTGTTGTGTTTCAGATGCCATAGGGTTATTGATGACAAGGTGACAGACATGTGAGGTAAAGCTATTTAACAGTGTAACACAGAGCAGTAGCACACACACACACACACACACACACACACACACACAACCACATGCCATAGTCTAACCCCAAATCTGTTTGTCCAACCCCCTTACCTCATATAGAATTACAACACCAAGGCAGATCCATATACCAAGTTTAAGGCCAGTATAGGGAGGTCAGCTCAGGTTGCAGGTTTTTGTTGGTGTTTTCAGATTCAATGAAAGTGAACATTAATCAGTCTACTAGAGACATGTGTGGGTATGTGTTTCACTGCATCTTGTGTGTTTTCACACCTTCAATAAAAGAATTTGGTGCTGTGAGGCAGAGAAGTTAAAGGAAAAACAATAATATGCAGCAAATAAAAACAAGACTAATGTAACAGTCTAGGAGGTACTTGCAACAGACATTGTTGAATCTGTTTCAGTTTGAAACTACGGTGCCGTTATCAAGAAAAGTTACATTTAGTCTCTTTTTGCGGTTCTGCTGCAAATATGTATTTGATTACACAGTAGTGCCCTAGCTCAAAATGATTTATTAACATGCTATTTTACTGTACTACTGTTGGTCACATAACAGCAAAGTCCTTTGTCCGTCGAGGTGTCCTTTTTTTTTTACATTTTATTTAATACAATTATTTTATCAGCCGGGACTTTCCACTAGAAACAAGAGAATGGAATACAGACAAGCTAATATTGCATCTGTCACTCCATTTGTCTTCTATTTCACATTTCTGTCATGGGACCTCAGCGGGTCTTTGATGTTCCATGTAGCTTCAGTAAACTCTTGGTTGGGAAAACACAGGGTTATCATGACCACACATCTTGTCTCAGTGCAGTGGGTTATGAAGGTACAATATGTCTCCCAGCAGGACCACACAGCACAAAATGGGAGTAATTGAGGCCAATGACCTTCTCTTCTACGAAATATCCGTACAATAATGCTTGGTCTTGACTCTGAGTGAACTTGAAATTAGTCACGTAGCATTGAGATCCACCTTTTATGAACTTAAACTTTATATTGTTTTTGAACAAATAGCCACGCATTGTTTACGGACCAGTCAAATCTTACGATCTTTGGTTGTGTTAAAAGTGTCTACCAATATGTGTGTTTCGTTGACGGTAGCAAATATACTATATATAATACCTTCTATGTGCTAAGCTGCTTCACCTGTAGCATATGAAGCGTCGATTATGAACAATGACAAATTGTTGTGGCCGCAAATGAAACCAGTAATTGATACATGTGGTGACTCAAAACCACAGCAGAAGGTCAAAAGGGGACATGGGATGACAGTGCCTGAATTTTGGCTTCCAAAAAAGAAAAAAACCTATTCATAACTGGAGGCCAGAGGGGTGATACAATCCCTGGTGTGTTTTCATTCGGTCAATTGTGCTGGCGAAAGCTTGGATAAGGTATCAGAAACATTAGGGCGTTCCGGCTCTTGGTTTCCCTTTAACTCGTCATCCCCCACCCGGAAGCTACAACTTCCTCCCTTCCATTCAACTCACAGTTCTGGTCTAATGCTCTGCAGCGTCTTAAAAACTCAAATGTGTCAAACCACACAAAAGTTAACTTTAAAGCTAGAGAACCAGCGACGCGCTTCTCTTTTATTATTACAGTATATCAGAGATGACGTAGAAAGAAACAGCATTGGGGGGCAAGAGCATTTGTATCATCCTATACATGGGGAAAGGTCAAATACAGTTCACACTGTGTGTTGGTGTGTTGTTGCTGCTGTTTCGTTTGCAGGCCTACGTTAGCTTACGTAGCCTGGGATATGCCAAGTGCACACCCATATTCATAATAATAATAATAATCTTTATTTAACTAGCACTTTTCATACAGAGTTGCAGTTACACCTATGAGATAGGTAACACGGCAGACTCTCATGCACGCACACACACACTCATCATGGAGGAACACCAAGAGTGAGACAAGCAGACTTTGGGGAGGGGGGGGGGGAGAGGTCATGTCACAAGGAAGGATAATGACTGTCCTGCGTCTCGGTCAGTTTGTCAGGTCCCTCCGAGGTGTTTGCTGAATGAGATCCAGAAACCTGTTTCTCCTCCAGGGTGTGAAGAGCATATGTGTGTGTGTGTGCGTGTGTGTGTGTGTGTGTGTGGGTGTGCGTGTGTGTGTGTGTGTGTGTGCGTGTGCGTCTGTGTGCGTGTGCGTGTGCATGCACGCACGTGTGAAGGAAAAACTCCCTGTAAAACGATAGCCACGCTTATACCAGTGTGAGAGAGAGAGTGAGAGAGAGGGAGAGAGAGAGAGAGAGAGAGAGGGAGGGAGAGAGAGAGGGAGAGAGAGAGAGAGGGGGGGGGGGACATAAAGGGGCAAAGACGGGACAGGGGAACCCAAACACTAAAATGTCCCTTGCTGCTTGTGTATAACATACAATGAGGTGTGTGTGATAAATAGAGCATGAATGATCAGCATGGAGATATTCCATATGATGACAAATGCAGCTATGTATACCATCACACACTGATGTGATTAGGTGGAGCCACTCTGCCAAGGTGCGAATTAAATGTTTATTTGCAGTTATGTTGTTATTCCATTACATAGTTTTAGTGATCCAGTGATCTAATACAGGAACATGTTTATGTATTTATATATGTGCCTGTATTTATATTATAGGCCTAACGAGAAATTATAT